>CAUYPK010059106.1:0-43418 GCA_963574355.1 Loris lydekkerianus | reverse complement strand
GTGTGAAACTTAGTAAATGTATAATATAAATGTCTTAACACAATAACTAAGAAAATGCCAGGAAGGCTATGTTAACCAGTGTGATGAAAATGTGTCAAATGGTCTATAAAACCAGTGTATGGTGCCCCATGATTGCATTAAGGTACACAGCTATGATTTAATAAAAAAATAAAAATAAATAAAAAGCAAACAGGTAAAAACAAATAACAAAATTTAAAAAATTTTTTTTAAAAACTTGAGTTTTGTTCCAATAGGTAAGGAAAAAGCAATAGTTATTAGATATCACTAGTGATGTGACTTTGAAATAAAGATTTACCACTTCTCTCAGTCTGTTTCTGCTGCTATAACAAAATACTTCAGACTGGGTAATTAATAAACAATAGAAATGTTTTGCTCACAGTTTTAGAGGCTGGGAAGTCCAAGGTACCAGCAGATTCAGTGTCTAGTGAGTGCCCGTTCTTACAGGGGGCGCCATCTATGTCCTCACATGTCAGAAGGGGCAGGGACGCCCCCTTCAACTTCTTTTATAAGGGTACTAATCCCATCCTGATGATTTAATCACCTCCTCAAGGCCACACCTCTTGATACTGTCACGTTGGGTATTAGGTTACAACATATGAAAGCAGGGAAGGACAACATTTAGACCATAGCACCACTAAAACTTTTTCCATCTTCTCGATTTATTCAGCTAAAAGACTCATGAGCTTGTAAGGCAGGTGTTCAGTGGTTTGGTTACATAGTTTGGTTACATAGGGTGGATCATGATTTTCTTGCTACTATGTAACCAAAATAAGATCTAGCTGTTACTGGGCTGCAAGAGGCTAGACTGTCACCTGGACTTCCATTTCCACTTTGCGTCTCTCCCAGTCAGGGTTCTGCTGCCTGCCTTGTAACAAAGTGTTTTCAGCACATGGCCATGTCTACTCTTGTCACTGTTGGGCTATAAGGCAGAGTTAAGAAGTTAGAACAGACACCGTTTTCCCCCAAAGTCTAAAATATTGACTACTTGGACGTTTACAGAGACAGTATGCCAACTCCTGCTCCAAACAGTGGCAAATACTGTCATAAATATAAATTTACAAAATTAATTGAAAATAAAACATGAGGTTTATTTTTCTATTGGGGCTCCTCACAAGATTTTATCTTTAAAAAAAAAGAAGAAGAAAAACAGATACCCAATTGCTGATATAACTTGAAAACCACTGTGTTGTGGCATCATCCCAAGGAAACATGACATGCAGTTAGCAGCGAAATGGAAATAATTCTGGTTCACGACCCGTAGCACAGTGGTTACGTCACCAGCCACATACACCAAGGCTGGTGGGTTTGAACCCTCCTGGGCCTGCTAAAACAACAATGACAACTGCAACAATAAATAGCTGGCATTATGGCGGGCACCTGTAGTCCCTGCTACTTGGGAGGCTGAGGCAAGAGAATCGCTTAACAAGAGTTTTAGGTGGCTGTGAGCTGTGATGCCATGGCACTCTACCAAGGGCAACATAATGAGACTCTGTCTCAAAAAAAAATTGAAATAATTCTGAAGGGAAGCCCTGTGAGAGTGAACCTGCACACTGTCAGAAACTGAAAATGACTGCCAGTTTGATCATCACTTAAAATAATTCTATTGCTAATTTTGTAGTAACAGAATACAACAATAACAACAGCCTTCAATGAATTGTTTTTACATGCTTTAGAAACCCACGGTCATTTTGAAATGTGTACATTGATTTCTTTACACCGTTAATAGAATGTTGCTCATATCCGACACTTTAAAAAAAATTATTTTTATTTTGTAAAGGACAAGTAATAATTGCACATACTCCGGGGGTACATCGTGATGTTTTGATACACAATGCATAGTGAGCAGATCTGGGTAATTAGCATATCTAACACCTCAAATGTTTATCATTTCTTTGTATTGGGAACATTTAATACTCTCCTCTTAGCTAATTGAAACTAAAACAGGCGTCCTCAAACTTTTTAAACAGGGGGCCAGTTCACGGTCCCTCAGACCATTGGAGGGCCGGACTATAGTTAAAAAAAACAACAACTATGAACAAATTCCTATGTTCACTGCACGTATCTTATTTTGAAGTAAAAAAACAAAACAGGAACAAATATAATCACACTGACTCATGTGGCCCGCGGGCCACAGTTTGAGGACCCCTGCTATATACTATATTATCATTCACTAACATCATCCTCCAGTGCTATAGAACACTAGAAATTCTTCTTCCTATCAGGCTGTAGTTTTGTATTCTTTAACCAATCTCTCCCTATCTCCCCTTCTACCTTCCCAACCTCAAGTGACCTCAGTTCTATCTTTTACTTCTATGAGATCAACTTATTTTAAGCTTCCACATACAGTGTTTGACTTTCTGTTAAACATACATAAAGCCTCAATTTTTGTACTTTCTAAAAGAAAACTGGAGACATTTCAGTGTGCACAGTCTTACGCCCCCGATTGGGCCAATGCGTGTCCTCAGCCGTTGCCAGCCCCTGGTCAGAGACCCACCTGCAAAGGTCCCCATGCCCTTCGGAATCGGGAGACATTCACCAATTCCCTTTTGCCTTTGAAGGATATTCCCTGAGTCCCTGCGGTGGCTGATGGCAACCCAGCAGTTTGAGTCTGCGAAAAGGCTGATCCTACACTTCACACAGAAGAACTGCATGAGCCCTGAGAGTGACATCAAGGGTGTGATGCCGGGTGAGTGCTCCGAGGGCTGGCGGGTCCCTTGGCAGGTTCAGTTGCAGCAAGCCACGGTCTTCGCCCATTACTCTATTCCCTGTGACCACGCAGTCTGCACAAGGGCAGCAGAACAGCCAGAATCTAGGAGTGGGAGTGAAGTGAGATTCTCTCCCCTTTCTAGGTGTGGAATATTTTCACGATCAAGTCCAGCTTACTGTGCCCCACATCGCCTGTCCAAATCCAGAAGCGAGGCATAAGCCTAATGCACTGTCGGGCCCACAGCCCTGCCTGCCTGCCTGCCCAGTTTAAATACTGCCAGAGCCCTGGCTTGCAGTGTGCGTGTCCTGCATGACCTCTCTCTTCCCAAGCGTGACCTTCCGAGAGCTGCTATTGTCTATTTCTGGCCATGATCTCTTGGTTGGGCAACAGAAGACAGGAAAAGTGACGTATTTTTGTCTAGTGGCTCAGATCTGTGGAATCCTGTGTGGCAGGAGCATTACCATCCCTGCCTGGCAGGGCTTTCAGGCTGGGACCCACAAGCATCACCAGGAGGTTGTTGAAATCCAGACTCTGGGCCCCTCCATGGCATACCAGAGGTTCTAACTTAGTAGATTTGGGATAAACTCTGGGAACTGGCATGTTTAATAAACGCTAGAGAGATTCTGGTGCAAGTTGTGCACAGATCTCTTTTTGAAAATCACTAGTAGACCTATCCCAAGCTCTGATCCACTACCCTAACCTGGAGAACTGAGAGAGAGAATATTGTGATAAATTCCCTGGGAAAATCATCCCCAGGCCCTTCTCCAGGAGAGAACATGCTCACTTTCCCCCTGATCACAAAGTCTAGCGATAACAATTCATTCCCTCAACCAAGAGGTGTTTGCTGAATGTGTGCCGTGTGCCGTGTGCCAGGGACTGCTCTGGAGCAGAGAGAGCAGGGGAAGCCTTGCTCTCACAGAGCTTGCAGGCAGCGAACAGTTCCACATGCAGGATGTCAGAAGGAATGAAACTCTGGGGCCGAAGGATGGAGAGTGGTGGGCAGTGGCCGGGGGAGCCTGGCTCTGAGGGTATAGGTGAGTAGGGGCCTGAGCAGTTGGGGTAAAGTACCCTGCAGGTCTCCATTTACAGCCAGAAAGTTTGAGTCAGGGAGGCCCATAGTTCTTAGACGGGCTCTCATTAGAACCCCAATTCAGGAAACTGGAGGACTCATGTAGGTAGAAACTCCTCAGCCACCACTGTGGCTCAGCCTGGCTATCATCCCTGCCTTGACCCGTGCCTGTGACCCGAGAGTCAGGATGGCAGGGCACAGTCTACCACAGGAAACCTGAAGCTTTGGCTTCACTGGGACGAAGGGCTCAGGCTACGTCTGGTGCACCTGGACAGTACAGAGTGCTGGTGCTTGCAAGGGCGTGTCCAGAGCCCTTTCTCCCCAGGGACAGTGAAAACAGAGGATGGCACTCACATTGTGCTTAAGTGTCAGGCACTAAATGATCTGCCAGCATTAGCCCAGGTTTAATATTTACTCCTAAGTGCTTTACATATGTCAATATACTTCTTCACCACAGTCTATTAGAGAAATACCATAGTTATTCCCAATTACAGATAAAGAAACTGAGGCACTGAGAGACTAAGCAGCTTGCCTTACCAGAGGCCACAGCTACTAAGTGGTTGAGCTGGGACTTGAACCCACAAAGTCCAGCGGAAGTGGCTTCAATGTGCTGCTCTGGGAGACGAGAAAGAACTTAGAGGTAGATAGGAATCTCCTGCACAGGGAGGAGTATCAAACCAAGATGTCTCTGTTGGGCCACGTTTGGTTGTTTTAGGCCATCCATATAGCATCTCCAAACCACCCCAGACCCCATTCATTAGCAGGCTAATGCTCTTAACTCTTATAGTATGATTTGTTTGTGGAATTTCCCTAATTAAGCCATCATGCTCTGCTTCCTTCACGTTAAAATATTGTCTGGGAAAATCTTGTTTTCTCAATCCTAATTATACTGATTCATTTCCCTCCTATTTTTGGAAAGTGGTATTAAATCTTTTTAAAATTTATTTCTTTGCTTATGAGTTTAGTTGGTTTATATTTCCATTCCAATGTCCTAGGCAGGAGCTGGGAGAGAGGTCATTGGTACGTGCGACTTAGCAGAGGGGGGGGAGGCATCACCCCCCACCCAGGAGCTGTACAGGTCACTCTTCATATCCGCCTCTGGCTCCCTGCCACCGTCCAGCTGTCAGAGGCATTGATGGCAGCATCACAGCAAAACTGCCACTCGCTTTGTGGGCAGACACTGTGTCTGTTTCGCCTGGCTATGTTGTCGCTTCCAGGTTCCTTGGCCCAGACCAGCTTCCCTGCTTGGGCTCTTCTCCCGAGGCCACACTGGGTCCCCTAATCACAGCCTGACTTGAGCTGCATGGCCTCCCACTGTGCTCACTCAATGGCCTGACAACAGGTCTCACTGCCTTGCTCTGTCCTCCCTTTGGTCCGTTCTCTTTCTGCAGTCATATCAGATGTGATCTGGTCACATCACCACCTGCTTAAATATCCTTCAGTGTCTTCCCGGGGCCTGGCAGATAGACCCTAGCTGACCTCAAAGGCTGTGTCTGAGCTTTGCTTACTCTCCAGACACACTGGCCATCATTCGGCTCACAGGACACACCATCCTCTTCCTCCGCAGAGCCCTGTCCTCTCAGCTCCCATACACCTTGGCCGGCTCCTCACAGACCAGGTCAGCCCTCCCTCCCATCATACACTGTTGCAGCTGCTGCACTTCCCCTCAGCTCCCCCATCCTGGCTGTAATGGGTGAGTGCACCACTCCTTATTAGTGCCCGTCACCCCTGCATTGCCGCAAGGCCGGGCATGGCACAGCCTCTGTCTATACAGCCATCTGCTACTATGCTCCAGAAAGACCTGCCACAGCGACAAATCTCCATAACTGTTTATGGACTAAATGGATACAGGGCTCCTGTAGGCAGGTTAGGGTTGCTGTTTGCAACCATTGCCTCTGGGTGGATGAGTGTCTCAGGCCCGGCTGTAGGTATGTGGGTGGGAGGGGAGTAGAGTATTACTCTGTCAAGGCATCTTAACCTTGGATCTGTGCTGGAAGACAACCTGATGTTTTCAAATTTTCTGTTTCCTTTCCTTTTTTAAAGCTATCCTTGGTTTATCTTTGGGCATGTCTGATGTCCTTTGCAGCATGTACAGCTAAATTATTTTAGGTATTTGGATGTGATCCCTCAGTGTCATTCTCACAATGGCAGTCTTGCAACCTTAGCGTCACATGACATGCCCAAGTTCTGACAGCTCTCCTGCCTGTGTCATAAGTCCCAGATTCTAAACATTTATAGCAAGAATGAAGCTTGCTGGTTCCAAACATGGCTATGTAGACTACAGCCCACTGTGAAAAGAAACCCCTGAATGAGAACTTCACTCAACCCCTTGCTTTCGGCAATGCAGGTTGAGTATGCCCCGTTATCCAAAATCCTTGGGACCAGAAGTGTTTAGGATTGCAGGTTTGGGAGACTTGTGAATACGTACAATATACTTGTCAGATTTGCATCCTTAACCTGAAATCTAAAATGCTCCAAAATCCAAAATTTCTTGAGTACCGACTTGATGTGCAAAGGAAATGTTCGTTAGGGCATTTTGATTTCAGATTTTGGGGTCTAGGATGCTCAGTCAATAGTAAGAGAAGTTGTCAGACAGTGACTCTGCCGGGCCTGCAAGGAAGCACTTTACATGCATTTAATCCACATCAGAGCCTTAGGAAGAAGAGCACTCTTCTCCCCACTTTAAGGGGGAAGGGGGGCCCAGGGAAAACAAGTATTGGGGAATAGTGATGCCTAGGTCCCCTCCATGGGAAAGGAGCTCTCAGTGTCAAGTCAGCCCCAGGACAGGGAGAGCAAACTCTTTGTCTCCTGGGGGGTGAGCCACTGTGGGAGAAGGTGTCCTCTGTCCTCATCCAGCCTGCGGCGACACTGCCAGGACTCAAGATGAGTGTGTGTGATTCCAGGGCCCCCACCTCACACTCAGCCCTCAGCAGTAATGCAGCTTGGTTGTTGCACTCACCTGCCTAACTCTGTCTTGTCAATCTGTTCAGAACCTTGGTTTTCATCTTTTTAACGGATGTTCTTCCAACTTCGCACCAAACACACTAGCACTGTCCACACGCACAGCAAAGCATGTTTTTCTCACAGCGACTGGAGCAAACTCAGATTTTCCTCTGTGTGTGTCTTCTCTGCACCTCCAGAGCCTGGTCTTGGGTGATCTGCCTCCCTCCACCACCGTCCTCAGGAGGCCTGGTGTGCCTGTCATACCAGATCTCTGCTGGATGCAGAGATGCCGTGCCCGCCCGCCAGTGGGCCTGCAGAACCAGCTTTCCCAATCCTGGCTGGTGGCAAGAAGTGAGGAGGGGCTGGAGGGACATGTGCTCCCTGAGTGTGCCCTGAGCGCTGACCGAAGCCTGGCCCTGTCCTTTCGTCCATCCCCTTGCCACATAGCAGCTGGGCACAGAGTGGTGCACAGCCTTCCTGAGAAGCCCAACAGGAAGTGCAGAGCCCGGTTCCCCCCAGGCTTAGCAGGCCCCTCGGGACCCCAGCCCTAGGCCTACCACACAGGTATCTATAGAAATATAAAGGAGCAGGGCCCCAGGGTGGAGTTGGGCACACCTGGTTTGTCAACATTAAGTAAGCTCCATTTTTTTCTGGTTTGAAAGTGTTCTAAGGACTCTAAATCAGGAGGGCTGAAGCATCTGGGAAGGCATCTGTGTTCAGTGGTGCCATCTTGGACACCCATATCTGATCAACTGGCCGGGCTCCTCGTGTCTCTTTTTATTTCCATGGACGAAGAGTTTAGAAAACTCCCTAGATTTCCATCTGACAACCACAGATACAAAAAGGCCTCTTGGATTCTGTTGCCTTAGTGCAGAGGTTCTCAACCTTCCTAATGCTGCAGCCCTTTAATACAGTTCCTGTGGGTCACGACCCACAGGTTGAAAACCGCTGCCTTAGAGGGTCTCAAAATCATCTAATGTTTCTTATTTCACACATATCTTGTAGTAAGAGGCAACTGTATGCATCTGGGAACAGATTTAGTGCTGTGAAGTTTCATGTTGTTGTTGATGGGTTCGTGATGTGAGTAAGAGAGACCCTGAGAAAATATCAATAGCCCTGGAAAAAGGTTAATTTAATTCCACTTAGAATGATACAGTTACCTCTGCAGACTACAGTCAATTCTTCAGACTGGGCTCCAGGGGTTAATGTTATTTTGAAAACTCAAATCATCATGCAGTTGCTATAGCTTGCTTAACATCTTATTTCACATACAATAATATGTATATATATTAGAAGTTAAATTTGAGGCATGTTTTCTAAAAAAAAAAAAAAATTAAACTTACATAAATAGGCTAATAGACATTTAAATTTTCTTCTTGCAAAATTTCCATGATGAGAAAGTATGGCTGTTACATGTGTACTTGTTTTCTGATACATTTTATAATGTGAAAAATACTCAAATTACATTGTATCCAAGATTTTCTGTTAACCATAATATAATAGTTCAAAGGTCTTTAAAAATATTTAGTCTTTGTAACCATAGAGAAAGTATGTGTGTAAGTCAAATCATCCTATTTTTGCTGCGGGAAATTGGAGGCCAAGAGATCTCAGAGGTCCCTGAGAGGTCTGTGGACCAACATCCAAGCTTGTGCACAAACCTCAATCTTTGCACCTAAATGTGGGAAAGAAGGTTCTGGAAACTCAGAAGGTATGCTACCACTCAGTCAAAGGAAAGATTTTCCTCCTCCCTTTTATGGCCTGGCTGATGATACTAAGTCTGAAAAAAAATTGTTTAAATAAAAAATTCAAAATTCCTAAACCCCTATTGTTAAGCAACGTATTTTTCCTTCAAACCATGCAGAATGAGGTTTGTGACCACCCTACTGTTGGATGGCAGGAAGGATGTTGGGGAGGAAAATTGAACTTGGGCCTCCTAGGCTGCCCCAGCCTGGGAAGTACCTGTGCTGGCCCACTCCCACTGCTTTTCTTATTTTAAATAAATTCCTTATTTCATTTTAAATTATTCCTTATTCCATTTCAAATTATTCATAGAATAATTTTAGATTTATAGGAAAGTTGCCACGATAGTACAGAATTTTCATGTACCTCTCACTGAGTTTCCCCCATTGTTAACATCTGATATTAACACGATACATTTGCCAAAACTAAGAAACTGACACTGGAACACTGCTACTAACCAAGCTTCAGGCTTTACTCAGTGTCACCTGTTTTTCCATGAATGACTCTGCCCAGTCTGGTGTCCCATCCAAGACTACATTCAGTTCTTCCCTCTCCCTGGCCATCTCTATTTTGACAACTTCTCATCTCTCTTGTTTCTCATGACCTTAGCAGTCTTGAAGAGATTTCTTTTAAAAAAAAATTTTTTGGTTTTTGAAAGAGACTGTCATTCTGTCACCCTGGGTAAAGTGCTATGGTATCATAGCTCACAGCAACTTCAAACTCTTGGGCTTAGATAGTCCTCTTGCCGCAGCCTCCCAAGGAGCTGGGACTACAGTCACCTACACCAACGCCTGGATATTTTTTAGAGACAGGGTTTCTCTCTTGCCAGCCTGGTCTCAAACTCGTGAGCTCAGAAAATCTATCCACTTCAGCCTCCCAGAATGTTAGGATAACAGGTATAAGCCACCATGTCTGGCCCTTAATTTTTTTTTTTTAGTTGATTTATTTTTTGGTAGAGACAGGCTCTCACTATGTTGCTCAGGCTGGTCTCAAACTTCTGGCCTTGGCTTCCCAAAGTACTGGGATTACAGGCATAAACCACCACACTCGGCCTTCCTTTTTCTAACTTTTCAGTAAAGAGGACAGAGGGGACAAGAGGAAACAAGGTTGCAAATGTGGCATCTGTGCCCAGATGGGAAGGCACACAGCTCCTGGAAGCGGGGCCTTTTCTTGTTTTGATCTTCCCTGTTGAAATGCCAAATCAACACTAGCACTTCCATAAATTCCTTGGCCTGGTTAACAGGACACTGGAGCACCACTGGAATCTGCTCAGTGTGGCTTTCTGAGCTAGTTTGAGCCTTACAAGAAACTCGGTCTTATAACTTTATATAATAGTTGGTCACATCCATTGGAGCCATAACATTGACTGGTTCCTTTCCCAGATACTGCCTACTGTTAACTAAAACATGTATATACACACAGGCACATATGAATATGTACATATGTATGTATGCACATGTACGTATTCACATATTTATTTGTCTTTCAAAGATCCATGTGCTCTGGGGCCAATTCCAACAGCAGTAGCGATGGCCTGGGTCAGTCCTGCCCCACAGGGTTAAGGAGCACATGTGTATCAAAGGCCAGCTCCCCCAGCCTCTGAGCTGTAGGTGACATGGATAGATGCAGACTCCATGCGGAAAAGAAGTACTTGTTTAGGTTTTCTAGGGCCTAATTAGTGCCTTAGAAACCTAGAATATCATCATTTAGTTCTGTACTCAGACAAACGTGAAATGAGTCTACCCGTTTGTTTATTCGTGTGTGCCCTGCCTCATTCCAAAACAAGGGTTTGCAATGGAAACTGACTCTGACACTGTGTCCTGGCTGCCCCTCAGGATCATAGGGAAATCTGAACTGCAAAGCTGGAGTCTTATGAGCACATTTCTGTCCTGGAAACCTAAACCCTATCTCCTGGTTTAAAGGGAAAGAAAAAGACTTTCTCCCCTTTCCATGGTGCCTGAATTGGGGAACCGGGGCTCACAGAGCGATTTCTCTGCAGAGCTGGAGAAGGAGCTTCACCGGAGGCCCAAGAAGGTCTGCATTGTGAAGGTGGTGGGGACGCGGAACCTGTGGAAGAACATTGTGGTCCTGTGTGTGAACTCGTGAGTTGGAGGGACGCCTGCAAGCCAGGGTTCGGGGTGGGGAGGCAGGCGGCAGGGAAAGGGCCCTGATTCCCCAGCAGCTGAACTTGGAATCACAGCCTGGGCAGGGCCCAGGAGGGTGATGGGCCCTGACAGAGCTTCTTCACAGTGGGTCTGCAGGAGGA
This sequence comes from Loris lydekkerianus, assembly GCA_963574355.1. Lineage (NCBI taxonomy): Eukaryota > Metazoa > Chordata > Mammalia > Primates > Lorisidae > Loris > Loris lydekkerianus. The sequence continues at coordinate 32,672 of CAUYPK010059106.1, read as the reverse complement.
CATGGGCTTAAAGGTATCGACCCCCTACCCCCCGCAGAAGCCTCACAACTGGCATCCCCCATCAGTCGCCCCAGCCCAGGCCAGCTGCTGGCCACCTTGCCCATGAGCTGCTTGGTGCTGGAACTCCCCATGAGCAAGGGCAGGAAGATGCCAAGCTGGTGGAAACCTCCTTGGAAGGATTCCCTCTCTCTGCACTTCTCGGGGGCAGTTCACATGGGTCTCGTTTGCCTCTGCCTGTGTACTCTCTGTGAAGAGGGCCTCCTCACTACGTGCCTCTTAGGCACACAAATGCACCTCCTTAGGTGCACAATGGAGGACACTCCAAGGTTAGAATTTGTAGGCCCTGTCTCAGGAGAGGGGACGTGACACCATGGGCCTTAGCCAGCCTCTCATCCCAAGCTGCAGAGTGGCTGTGCCCCCTGCCTGTAGCTGGCCCTGAGCCCCTAGACCCGTGGCCCAGCTAAGCAAGAGGCCTGACCCCAAGGCAGCCACAGGTTTTCGTAGGTCTGACTGAACCTCCAGCGTGAGCCCCACGTTCTCCAAGAAACCCTTCCTCTGCTGTTGTTTATATTCACGCCACCTACTAGGCTGAGTGTGTTATGTAGAAGGAAGTTTCCTGTCTCACAGTGCGATAACCCTGCCCTTCCCTGACTGTGCAAGGTGGACCAGGGTCAGAGGTCATCTAGGTGGGAAAGGGAAGGGATTTTACCCTCATTTGGAGTTAGAGGTCATGGGAGTATTATACTCATTCATGAGGATCTCAGGAATACTGTCAGGTAAAGAGAAAGGCCCAGGCCTCGGCGTGGGGGCTACCCCCATGGCTGTTTCTGGAGAAGGAGCTTCCTTTAATCAGCTCTCCGTATTGGGATTTCAGGCTAAATTTCATTTGGGAAGGATACGGAAGCTTCTACTGCCAAAGCAGTAGAAGGGCATGGATCTAAAGTGTACCTTCATCCTACAGACCAGCCGCAGCCACGTGTGGGTCAGGCCCTGGGCCCTCCAGCCTCTGCATCCCCAGGGTGTGTGGCTCCACCCCTGGCTGGGCTGAGGGCACTGTTAGGAAGTGAATGACTGCTCTGGCTTTTATGTCAGAAAAAAAAAAAAAAAACACAAAATTTGACATAGACAAGATAGTGAGTTTCCATTTTGATGATTCTTATTGGAGAGAGAGGGAATCAATCTCCGAGGTTTTGTTATCCTCAAATGATCTATTGTGGTCAGAGTACTTCACTTCTACCAGAACAAAAAGGTGGAAGATTGACCTGAAATCTCGGCAGGCCAGGAGCAAGAGAAGTTCATCTGGCTCTTAGGAGACTCCCTACGTTGAATCAATTGCTAGATTATAAAATGGTTGTGCAGGGGAGCTGGGTGCACTGCTGAGTATTTGCCAAGTAGCAAGGCAGAGAAGTGGCTTCCTTTTGCAAGGGAGGGGATCTTTTGTCATTGACCTTGATGTATCCTCAAGGTTGGATGAAAAGCACTTAGATTTATTTGAATCACAAAAGGCCAGTTGAGAGAGAGAGCAGAATTTGTGGTGCTAGGATGTGTGCCACAGCACAGCAGCTTCGTCACACATGGCCATTCCCAAAGAGGGCCCTGCAGAGGCCTGGAGATGGCCCTCAGACGTCAGCTACATGTTTGGTCCTGTTTCCAGAGTAGACACATGATTCCCAGCAGTCTTATATGCTCATGTGGGGCAGTAGAGGCCTGACCAAGGGCAGTGGGAGGGAAGCAGGGATAAGTTAAGAACTGAGAGGAAGTTTCCTGAAGACCAAATGGCCTGACTTCTTACTGGCTTTTCCCGGCTGCACTGGTGCATGGTGGTAGGTATAGGTGGAGTTCTCCGAGTGCATCTCCACCTTTCCAGAACTCTGAGTGCCCAAAGAGGCAGACATTGAGACAGGCTGTATGTCTTTGAGATTGTCACTTACCCATGAAGAACTGTGTGCTACTCTACACCTGTCTGCCCATCCATGACATGGGTATGACATCTCATGGTGCTGCCATGGGGTTGAGTGAATGAGCTCATGGAAAGTGCTTCGTCTTACTTGTTAGATTCTCCTGCAAGGTGGAATTTGAACAAAAGTCCTCCTCACTCTTGTGCCTACACCTTTCTACTAAATCGACAGCAGAAGAAGGTGAACATGACCCCCATAAACGGGCACACACCTGAGTTTCTCTGATGTCTTGTCTTTTGCACTGTGCCCTGTAATAGGTCCGTGGATAGCAATGGCGTGCATGTCTACAGCATATTGAGTTGCGTCTCTGTCTCCTGGTCACCTGACACTACAAGCCTCCAGGAAGTGAGGTGGCCCTCCAGCTGGTGCACCGCCCTCTCCATGTGTCTCTCCACAGGTTGACAGGGTATGGGATCCACCACTGCTTTGCCAGGAGCATGATGGGCCACGAGGTGAAGGTGCCACTGCTGGAGAACTTCTATGCTGACTACTACACCACAGCCAGCATCGCGCTGGTGTCCTGCCTGGCCATGTGCGTGGTGGTCAGGTTCCTGGGACGCAGGGGAGGGCTGCTGCTCTTCATGATCCTCACCGCCCTGGCCTCGCTCCTACAGCTCGGGCTTCTCAACCGTGAGTGGGCCCAGGGATATGGGTAGGGGAACAGGGTGAGACTCGGGTGTTCATTCTAAGTTCAATAGCTTAAAGAAAGGGCTTTGGGCAGGACGGAACTTTTATCAGAGGATCTGTGGAGCCTGCCTCCTTCCCTCCCCCTCCTTCCCCTGCCCTGCCCATTCTGACACCCTCAGAGTCCTGGTGGACTGTGACTTTTCTAACGGGCAGACAATTTCTATGTGATTCATTGCATGACAAAGAACAAAGGATTGTTTCTTCTGTATAACATTAGGGGGAAATAAATCAGTGTTGACACCCTCCCAAATTTGGGGCACTTTGGGGCACTTCAGCAGATGTTCCGAAGTTGATCATACTCTATTTGGAGCAAATAAATTCTCAGTAAATTTTTAAAATAATCTAAGGCAAAATGAAAGAGTCCATCTAGCTTCTGGCATGCTCCATATTGCTCCTCACTAACAAATACCTGCCTCCATGTGTGGAAAACCACTGTGGCATCGCCCAGGCTGGCCCAGAGCACAACATGAATGAGCAGAGCCACCAAGCCCTCTTCTCTTCCCAGGCACAGTCCCAAGAACCTGCAGGGAAATCAAAGCCACCAGGCACCCCCCTCCTTTACAGGGAAAGTGAACCCAAGCTGCCCTGTTGCACCCCAGGCCAGAGCAGCCTTTTTGTACAGACTGGATTATAGAATAGCTACTTTCAAACTTAGGAGCGATTTGTCTAGCTTGGACAAAGTTTATATGCATTCCATAACTCACTGGGAGACTTGCAGTTGTGACTAATAACAGAAATGGACACAGAGTGTCTGTCTTCCACCATCCCCATTCTCCTAGTGACTCCCAGCTGTCACTAACACCGTCTTAGGCCCCATCCAGGATGTCACAGGAACCCCGGGCAAACAGCAAGTAACTGAGGAGCAGAGCTGGGGTGAGCAGAGAAGCCCTGGTGGGTCCACCCCTGCTCCTTGAGCTCAGACCAGTAGTGACCTTTGAATGGCTTCATGCACAAGAACGTTTCTACCCTTTGGATCTGCTAGGGTCTTTGCTGTGAAGGATTACACTTTCTCCCCAGGCTCTAAGGGAGTTAGCCCTCTTTTCCCAACAAAAAGATCTTTGTTAAGTCCAGTGTGAGTTCCGCTGCCCGGTGGCTGGCGCCAACCCAGACATGGAAGAGAGTCTGCTTAGAAACAAGTCACGTGGGAATACCCCGTAATAATTCCATGCCTAATGTGCTCTCTCCCTCTCTTCCCCACTTTCTCTCCCTGTGTTTGTGTGATCACTTCTGCGGGCCCAGTGATTGGGAAGTACAGCCAGCACCCGGACTCAGGTGAGGCCCACACGCAGCCTGTGCTGCCTGCGCTCATACTGCACCCAAATGCTGTTTTCATAAAGACTCACAGACTTGTGGTTTCCATTTCCTCTCTTTCTTCTCCCCTCCTTGCCCTCCCAGAATTGCAGCTGAAGTTGGCCGTAGGTTGGACACTATAAGGATACATTTGTATTCCCCCCCTCTTGCCTCTAAAAGAGCGCCTGGCGTTTCCCCATCTCTGCACAGCCTGGCTCGCATGCCTTAACCCCTCCCCCTAGCACCAGTGGTCAGTGAAGCCCCGGGCCCAGCGCCAATGCAGTGGATCTCACGGACAGTGCCTGGGCATGAGCAGAAAGCCCAGGCATGCTGGGACCTGGCCGTCCAGCTGCCAGGGGAAACTGCTGTTCCCCTGTGACTCACCAGTTCTCTGCTCTCTGACCACAGGGGACAGCAGAGCTGCTGCCCTGCACCTCATTGCTGCTGTGACATCTGCTTGGCCTGCCCCAAGCCCACATCCCCATGCCCTTGGGGAGCGCTTATCCTCCAATGCAGCCTTGTGGGGAGCTGAGCTGTGCCCCAGCTGAATAGCCCAAAAGCATGCCTTCCCACTGCTCCAGACATGGCCTTGGTATGAGCTCAGACTCTGGGGCCCTTTACAAGGTGCTGGATAGGTGGAGCACATTCCCTCTGGGGCTGTAAATTCTTCTATTTGGGCTTTTGAGTATTTGTTCCTTAAATCAGCACTGACTCAGATATCCCGTCCCACATGTTGGACTGCTTGAACCTGAGGCTGAAATATGAAATGCCTCTCACAGGAGGCCAAGGCAGAGTGTACATGCCATGGCCCCAGGAGACGCCAGCCTGCCTCCTACTGAGGAGTTCCAACAAAGGCTGCACACTGGATCCACAAGGGCCTGGAGGAGCCCAGCAAATCCTTCTGCTGGGAGATGCGGGCTCCGGGCTCCCAGGCCTGGAGATGCTACCCGGTCCCCAGAGGGAACTGCACACCCAACTGTGCTGCAAGCCAGGCAGTGGGGAGGAGGGAGCCCCTCGGCTTGGTATGGCCCCAGGCCTCCCTCCTGCCCTGACCTGGCTCCCTTTCTCTTCCCCTCCGCTCCCCCTCACTACCTGTTCTCTCCGGTTCTCCCTCAGGGATGAGTGACAGTGTCAAGGACAAATTCTCCATTGCATTTTCCATCGTGGGCATGTTTGCCTCCCATGCAGTGGGGAGCCTCAGCGTGTTCTTCTGTGCAGAGATCACCCCCACGGTGATAAGGTGAGTGATGGGAGATGCCCCAAGGATGCTTTCTTCTTGAGACTCAGAGATGAGTCCCTGGCTACAGGCTTGTGTGAAATTAACCAGTGTCAGCTGTGCTCCATCCCAGCTCCTGGGCCGGGTTCTGGGCATGTTGGTTTTGTAACCCACAGCCAAGACGACCAGTTCGTTTCTCCCTGACCCCAAGGCACCTGAGAGTTAGGTGACAATTTGACCTTGGGGGTCCCTCCCATCCAGTCAGTAACAGGAAGAACAGGAGCAGAGAGCATTTCAGGGAACAAGAAATGTGGTAAAGACTGGAAAGGGGGAGAATTAAGCAGATCGCTCATGCCATACTTCTGAAATCTGTGCTGCCAACTTGTCTATTTCAAAATAAAGGAATATTTTACTGCCCTAGAAGTTGATGTCGCTAATACAAAGGAAAGCCTGTCAGAGAGAAAGCCCAGCAAGTTAGAACACTGATCTGTTTGAGAAATATTTGCTGAGAGCCTCCTATGCATCGGTGCTGGTCAGGAAAGCAAGGCAGCACAGAACGGTCCTCAGCAATCTCTCAGGACTTCATGCTTCCCTGAAAGGGGTGGCTGATGACTATGATTAGCTGCTTTTGTTTTAGTTTGTAAAGTGAGGCGCAGTCCTTGTTGGTGCTACCCTGGGTAGTGGTTCATGGATGCTACACACCATTTACTGGCATTGCGATTATAGCCCAATAAAAGGACATGCCTCTATTTAAGAGCATCGCTCAACTGCAGTCAGGTCATTTTCCCAATACTGTTTGTGACTTACTGAAGAGCTTGATTTGAACTCTTTATAGAAATATCATTAACATTTCTAATGCACATGCTTTTGTAAAATATAAATTGCGTGTGGACAGCTATTCAGCTATGAGACCAAACCCAGAGTCAGCATGATGACACCCTTCAGAGAAACAAGGAGAGGCCATTCCAGTTCCAGATGGATGTGCAACGGCGAATTATTGTAGTCTCTCTGGTGCCATGGAGTAGCCAGGAGGGCTCATGGACTTTTGTCCTTCCCACATGTCCAGTAGACATGCTGACAGTAGCATCTTCACACATCCTCACTTTGATTCATTTCATTGGATTTTTACAATATGAGCCAACCCTAACGGCTACTCGGTTCCTATAAGAAAATGTCAAGGTATTGTGTGTTTAAGAAAAAAAGCAATTAATTGCCAAGTAATTCATCCTGTTCCAACCTTCTGCATAAGCCACAGTGAAGAGATACGTCTAGAGCTTATTTCTTCATCCTTGCAGTTGAAAGACACCGCAGGCAGACAGTAACTCTCTGTCCTTTCTTCACCTGGTTAAATTTCCTTCCTTTATAAAAGAATACAGCAAAAATGATTCCTTTCAGTAGCGTAGCAGTCACAATCAGACCTTCTGTGTTTGCAGCTGGCCCCTCTGCAGACTTTGGGTGATTGTGTATATTTCAGGGGTGGAGACACCCTTAACTCTGGCAGTATGTAGGCCTCATTATTCACTGTTAGATTTTGCTTAGCAAGCTAGCCTGAAGGAAACATAGAATCCTTTTCCTTTTTGATGCAAACCAAGAAAGATTTGGGGATAGAAATTCAACAAATACGTACTCAGATGCAGCTTGCCAAGATGACAAAATAGAAAAAATATTTGACCCTTGATGATGTTTTTGTACCTGCAGAGGATAAAAGGCAGTGGAGTCCAAGGGGGTCCCCAGCCAGGCTGGAAGAAGGTCTAATGTCCTGATGGGTCACTCTTCCCACTGCGAGCAAGCCCTTCTCCCCCATGTCAAGAGGCCATGGGTCCTTCTTGCCCATACTCTCAGGAATAATTCCCATGGAGTCTCAGGATGGAAACAGGCTTTCCTACCAGCCCCCAACTTTACACAGATGAATCTACACTAAGCCAGCATGGGCAGTGGGGCTGTGAGTTTCATCTTGCTTAATGCAAAACTAGCCTCTTTCTGTAATGCCGTAATAAAAACAAGCCTTCTGCAAAAGAATAAGAGGCCAGGATTAACTGCTAACACACAAGAACTTTTCTGCACAAAAGCTTGAGGAAATTCATTGTCCCAAGAATGGTAGAGACTAAATACAGGAAACTAGTGTCTCCTGAGATTCTGCCCAGCCCTTAAGGTAGAGAGAGCCACTTACAGTCCAGACGGCATTTATCATCAGCTGCTTCTTAGATTCACTTCTAAGACTTCAGAAGTTGAGTGATTTTGAAGTCACTTTGGGCTGGGAAGGACCCTATGTCTGACAACACCTATTTCTGCCCTTGATGTGGGCAGAAGTGTCCTTGGGCCCTGAGTGGATCTAGAAGAAGCTGGTGCCTTTTCTGTGGCAGGTCACCTTTTCTGTTCACTGTCCATCTGGAAGCTGCAGGTGAACCCCTGAGGTCCACACTGGTTTGGAGCTAGTGATGATGTCACTGTCTGGCATAATACCTCCAGAGGCCCCAGAGCCCTGGGACTCAGCTGCACAGTCCCCATGCTTCCCTCCCCTGCAAATAGCCCAACCCTTTCTAGGCCACAGTCAGACTGGCCTCCCTGAACCAGGTCCTGATGTGTGTCCTCTGCTTTAATCTTGCCTCAAGAATAGGCACTAAGGATCAAGATGATCTGTGTTTTATGTGGCATTTCCAGTCTGTTTAACTATTCTTTAAAAATCTATTTCTTAAAAAAATAATAATCTAACATTTGATAACAAATAGCGAGTGGCCAGATGAGAAGCCAATATATATTCCAGGCTGGCTGTGCCTGCGCCATCTCTGCAGTGAGGAGCTGGGGAGGGTGAGGGAGGTGCAGAGGGCAGAACAAGTGGCTGATAACCTGGGGCTTGGGGCCTTAGCACAAGTGGAGGAAAGAGCCAGATGGAGCAGCCTGTGACTCTGGGGGCTGCTTCCTTGTGTGACCTTGGGCGGGTAATTCAGCAAGCTTTAGTTTCCTGACAGGGAGAGGCTCGGCACCCGCAGCACAGTGGTTACAGCACCAGCCACATACACCGAAGTTGGCAGGCTCGAACCCGGCCCGGGCCAGCTAACCAACAATGACAACTGCAGCAAAAAAATAGCTGGGCGTTGTGCTGGGCAGCAGTAGTCCCAGCTACTTGAGAGGCTGAGGCAAGAGAATTGCTTGAGCCCGAGTTTGAGGTTGCCATGAGCTGTGACGCCTCTACAGCTCTCTACTGAGGGCAACATAGTGAGACTCTGTCTCCAAAAAAGACAAGATAAGACAGGGAGAGAGAAACAAAAAGAGAGAGAGAGTGATGGTGGTGATGGGGATATGTAAAGGGCCGGGCCTCAGCAGATGACAATGGACATCATTATTTCTACCTGAACATTTTCAACAGTCAACATTCTGTTAAAAAAAAAAAAGTACAAATATGCATTCATCTTTGACTTCACAGAAATTTTGTAAGGAACAAATTAAGTAATACAAAAGAGGAAATGATAAATGAGAGGTTTGCTTCCTGTGTTTAAATGCAAATAGTGATGTTCACATGTTTAACAACAACACAAAGATCCTGGGATTCTTAATCCCAGAATTAGGGATTAGAAGCTTATTAGAAAGCTTATTAGAAACTTGCTACTTCTAAGTCTGTCATACTTATGCCTGTATGTCAGTCTTTCTATCCTTAAAGTTATTTAAACCTTATTACTAGTAAAATAAAGATAACCAGTGATATTAAAATTTCTGTGCTCCTAAAGCGCAAGGAAGAAAACTTACCCTTGATGGCTCCATCTATCTACCAGGGTCTTTGACTGGTCAACATGGGCATATACTGCCCTCTAGTGACAACCTAGAGAAAAGCAGAAAATGCACAAAGCCCATGGGTAAAGAAAGAAATGATACATTATCTATGCACATGCACATATATTACATATTATACACACATTTAGGTAAGTATATGTACGTGTTTTTCTAATGAGCCATTATCACATATATTTCATTTGACATGACCAATTAACACAATAGACATAGTTGATCTGGCACCAGGTGAGGAGACTCTGCCCCTCCACGGCAGCTGCTGGCACACATACCCCCCACTAGGGGTCTGTACTCTGCCCTCCTATACAGTAGCCCTGGGCCAGGGGAAGAGGGAGGGAAGTCCTGATCACTGCTTGTCTGTGCTGTCCACCCTTGGTACTGGCAAGGTTGGGAGAAACCAGGAGGGTTCCAGGAAAAATGATGTCTTACTGGTATCAAAGGCCTCAGCCAAATACAACAATTACTCCTGGTATCTTGTCCACCCTCCCAACAGCCTGTGGTTTCCTAAAGGGGCCGAATCTATCAGAAAAACCAAATGGCTATTTTAGGTGTTCCTATTATTCATCTCACAGACGGGTTTGGTCTCGTCGCTCTTTGTAGTGGTAGCTATATTTAACCTCTCCTGTTCATTCGGGTGAGCTGACCTTCCTACCTAGGAAGCCGGTGTGAGCCACAGGCATCCAATATTTATTAAGCAGACAGTGTGTGCCTGTTGATGTTCTAGAAAGTAATTCTTGCCCTTGAAGGGCTCATAGACTAGTCAGGATGACAGGCCTGTGAACAAATACTGACAGAAAGAAGCAGTGTCTGTGAAAGGTGGTGGGGCTCTCGGCATGGGAGGCCACCTGCAAAGTCATCTCTTCCTCATCTGTGTGCCCTGAGGGGCTGCACCTGTCCCTGCCTCTTCCTTGGTGAGAGACTTTCTAAAACGATAGGGGACTATTTTCTTCCACGGCCAACCCTAGGGAATTGTGTCACTCACTAAGTGTATTAGTTATCTGTGGCTTCGTAACAAATTACCCTGAAACTTAGTGGCTTAAAGCAGCACACAGTGATTATCGTACAGTTTATGTAGGGCAGGAGTCTGACATAGCTCAGCTAGGTCCTCCACTCAGGGTCTGTCACAGACTACTGTCCAATGGGACAGAATCCACCACCAAGCTCAGTGATTGATGACAGGACCCAGTTCCTTGTGGGCTGTTGAACTGAGGGTCTCAGTTCCTTGCTGGCTGTTGGCCAAGGCCACTTCTGTTCCCTTAACAGTGTAGCAGCTTGCTTTAGCAAAGCCAGCACGAGTCTGCTGAGAGTCACAGTCTTTTCTAACCTAGTCATGGGAGGGACATCTCATTACCCTTGGCTGTATTTTATTGATAAGAAGCAAGTTACTTGTACCCTGTACCTTGAGATCCAGCCCACACTCAAGGCAGGAGGGTGTGAATACTGGGAGGTGGCATCACTGGGCCATTCTAGAAATCTGATTACAATACCAAGTAAGCACCCAGGTGCCCACAGTCTCAGACAGCAGCTGGGCAGGTACTGGGAGAGCAGCCTGAGTAGAACCTGGCCCTGGCCTTGAAAACCTCTGAAGTCTGTTAGACACACAGACATGCCACACGAGTGTCTCTGGGCTAACACCACCCAGGAGGAAAGGCAGGGTGACCCAGCTGGCCTCCATAGCACTTGGAGGTTGGAGCTTTTGTCATCCTCAGTTTACAGACAAAGACTGAGGCCTCAGGAGGTGAAGCTGGGCAGGGTGGAGCCAGCTTTCCAGCCGGCTGCAGAGCTTGTGATCTTAGCCAAAGCACCCCACCCCACCTGTGGAGCAGGAACGTCTGTTTGCAGCTCGATTTTGGCCAGTCCTGTGCATCTGGGTGTGTGTGAGGCTGGGAGGCCCATGACAAACCAGCCCTGTCTTGACAACCATCTAATTGGAGAAACATTAATCAAGCCCAATGCCAAGGATCGTGGCTGGCACTCCCTGAGATAAGTACTTATCTCCCTCCAGAAACAGGTGAGGCAGCTCCCTAGCCAGCTACCCCAGCAGGAGTTCAGCTGTGCCACAGTGAGAGAACTTCATGGAGTGAAGGGAGTGACTCACAGGAGTACTGGCAAGGGCAGGTGTGTCTCAGGAGCTGCATCACCCTGCAGGTGGGACTCTGAGCCAGCAAGTGGCACGATTAGCTCTGTGTCCTAGAAAACCACTTGGCAGTAGTAAGCAAAGTCTAGGGGGGTGAGAGATATGCCAGTTAGGAGAGCAGAACCAAGGCAGACTGGACAGGAAGGGGTCTGGGGAAAGGAGGAGTCCAGTGACCCCCAGGCTCTGACAGTGTCCCTTAGGGGCAGGCACCTGGTGAGGCTGCCCTAGACCCACCGAGCCCTGGGCCTGTAGGCAGGTAGAGCCCCTCCCCTCCTGTGCCTGGTGCAGCTGCAGATGGCTGGACTACAGGCTACAAAGATGGGAAGGGGAAGTGTCTTCTATTTTTCTGTCATAGAACATGACCAAGTGAAGGAGACCATCTATTGTCCCCTCTACACACCCTTGTCATTTTTACATGCCATTCTGTAAGAAAAAGGTTTCTGAATCTGTAATTCTTCTTGCTGTTCCCATAGACTGAAATGTCTGATTTAATATGGCCACCTGGAAGCCCCCGGATGTCTAAGGATGTCTAACCCCATCCTTTCTCCCTGGGTTACTCCTGCCCGAGGCCCTCTCCATTCATGCCCCCATGTCAACCCAGGACTGGTCTGATAGGGTGGCACAGGGCAGCAAAGGCAGGGACTCTCTCCCCCTTGCTGCTGACCATAAAGCCCTGAGACGATAGGAGGCACAGACACAGGATGCTCAGTCCCTTGGTAGGAAGAGCAGAGCAGAAACCCTGGCCAAGCAGCCGCAGGCGGCAGTGGAAGGGGAGCCATGGCCAGTCCCCAGGGTCTTGGAAAGAAAAGGCAGGCCTGGGTGGCTGCCTAGGCTGAAAGCTCTGGAGATTTATGCCAGCAGGAAGCCAAGCTGTTGGGAAGTTTTAGAGTTTTCTTTTTCTTTTTTTTTGAGACAGAGTCTTACTCTGTTGCCCCAGGTTCGAGTGTCATGGCATCAGCCTAGCTCACAGCAACCTCAGACTCCTGGGTTCCTCCTGCCTCAGCCTCCCCAGTAGCTGGAACTACAGAACCCCCCACCCCCACCCCCACCCCACCCCACACACACACACACACATCCAGCTTATTCTTCTATTTTTAGTAGATACGGGGTCTCACTCTTGTTCAGGCTGATCTCAAACTCCTGAGCTGAAGACCTTGGCCTCTCAGAGTGCTAGAATTACAGGCAAGTTTTAGAGTTTTTTGTAACTGATTTATTGAGGCATAATCTACATACTCCATAAAATTCATCCATTTTAAGATAACAATTTGATGACTTTGAGCAAATTTATAAAGCTGTGTGATCACAGCTACAATCCAGTTTTAGAACGTTTCCATCACCCCAAAAATCCCCTCATCCCCCTTTGCAGTCAGGCTCTTGTCCCTACGTCTGGCCCCAGGAACCACAAATCTGCATTCTGTCTCCATACATTTGTCTTTTCTGACCTTTCATATGAATAGAACCATATAATCACTTACCATGATGTTCCTGAAATCCATCTATTTTGGAGCACATGTCAAACTTCGTTCCTTTTTATAGATGAACAATACGACATTACATAGGATGTACCACATTTTGTTTATCCATTCACCAGCTGATGGACATTTAGATTGTTTCCAAGCTATAATAACACAACAAACATTGGCTTGTAAGTTTTCGTATGAACATATTTTTCACTTGTTTATGAGGAGCAGAATCCCTGGGTTGTACAAAAGTTTATGTTTTAACTTTTTAAGACACTGCCAACCCGTTTTCCCAAGTGGCTGCCCTATTTTGTACTCCTGTCTGTTGTTTCTGTCTTTTTGTTTAGTCATCCTAGCAGGTATGCAGTAGCACTCGATGGTGGTTTGATACGCGTGTCGCTGATAACTAATGATATTGCACATCTTCTTTTGTCTTATTGGACATTTGTAGTTTGTGGAGTTTCTTCGAAGAACTGTTTGTCCAAATATTTTTTCCATTTTTTAACTGGGTTATCTGGATTCTTTTTGAATTGTAGGAATCCTTCATCAATTCTGGATACAAGTTCTTTATCATATATATGCTTCACCAAAGTTTTCTCCTAGTCTCTGGCTTTTCTTTTTCTTTTGTCAGTCACAAACCAATGCAGGGAGGGGTCAGGGACATATGAAAACAAATCATCCCTGACCCTCCCATTGGTATGTGACTGTTTTAAGTGTGTGTCTTGTAAGAGTAGAAGTCTTTCATTCCAGTGAAATCTAGTTGATCCTGCTGTTGATGTCATATGGAAAAAATTTTGGCCTGACTCAAGGTCTCAAAGGTTTTCTCTTATGTTTTCTTCTAGTAATGTTACAGTTTTAGCTCTTACATTTAGGTTCTATGATCTACTTTGAGTTTATTTTTGTACATGATGTGAAAAGTCATTCTTTTCCAAATAAATATCCTATTATCCTACGACCACCTGTTGAAAAAACTATACTTTCCTTCCCACCCCCATTGAATTTGCCTTTGTCAAATATCAGCTGGCCATAAATGTGAAGGTTTCTGAACTTTCCCATCAGTTCCACTGGTTTGTTCCTATACCAGTACCACAGTGGCTTTAAGTAACGCAGCTTTATATAAAGTAAGTTTTGAAACTGGAAAGACAAGCCTTCCAATCTTATTCTTTCTGAAAATTGTTTTTGGCTCTTCTGGGTCCTTTGCATTTCCATATAAATTTTAGGATCAGATTATCACTTTCTCAGACAAAAAAAAAAAGAAGAAGAAGAAGAAGAAGAAAGTGAGCTAAGATTCTGATGGGGTTTTGTTCAATTTATAGATCAATCTAGGAAGAACTGCCATCTTCACAACACTGAGTCTTCCAATTCACAAATGTGACAAATATGGAACATCTCTCCATTTAGTTTTCTTTGTAAATTTCTCGCATCCATGTTGTGTAGTTTTCAGCATACAAGTCTTACATCTCTTGTTATTTGTTTCTAAGCATTTTCTCCTGTGAGTGCATAACTCTTGAGCCAGCTCCATTAGAAAGTTCTTCCTTACACCACCTGAAGTCCACATCCCTGTCCACTCTGCTGGATTCTCTGAGGCTGGGCGAACAACTCCACTCCCCCTCCCTCAACACAAGACCAACCTCCACTCATCCCCTTCAGTGAGGCCCCCAAACTGGAGACCAGGTAGCCCTCTCTGGCCTGGCCTGTCACTTGAGCACACGGTCCCTCTGCAGCCTGGGACAGCACTGCTTTCCTGGTGGCTACAGAACACCTTAGTCCCAGGAGTATGTTTTTGTTTTTAGGTCAAAGTACAGAGGTTAATGCTATAAGGGATTTTCTAAGTGCTGCGTATCTACTAAGCCTTCTGGGGCTCTTGGAAGGCTTCCTCACAAGGCAAAGGAGTGGAGGTAAATGGCTCGTGCTGCGAGCTGGGTGCTCTCTGAGCCTCCTTCTGAGCACCCTTCTGGCACAATCCCCAGAGGCGAACAGTTTCCACTGGTGATATACAGAATGATTTTAGGAAATACACAGGCCATCAACTCACAGTGAGGAAATGACTGTTTTAACGTTATCTTCCAATCCCCACGGTTATGATGAGAAGGCTCTGTTAGTGCTGATGTGTCTTTTTCACCCTCTTTCCCCTTGGAATCTCCTCCCTAAATTTTTTAAAAACAACTTGAGGAGTAGCATAAATTTGATTATCTATTAATTATCTGGTTTTCCATTTAAAGTAGTAATATAAAGTTGCCTTTTAAAATAAATTAAGAAAACGATTCTCAGTTGCTAAGAAGAAATGGGCACTTTAAGTAGAGTTGGCTCACACAGAAGGCCGTCTGGGCCGTGTGAGACGTGGCCTGCAGTGGGGTGCCCCGGGCAGCAGGGCCCAGCAAAGGAGGGGCTTCCCCAGGCCCACAGACCTCACCCCAGCCTGCAGGTTGACACACTGCACACCAGGGTGGACCCGAAGGGCACTGACCCCCGTGCGCTATGCCTCCCCCTGCAGGTGCGGCGGGCTGGGGCTGGTGCTGGCCAGCGCGGGCTTCGGCATGCTGACGGCACCCATCATTGAGCTGCACAACCAGAAAGGCTACTTCCTGCACCACATCATCTTTGCCTGCTGCACGCTCATCTGCATCATCTGCATCCTCCTGCTGCCCGAGAGCAGGGACCAGAACCTGCCCGAGAACATCTCCAACGGGGAGCACTACACCCGGCAGCCGCTGCTGCCGCACAAGAAGGGCGAACAGCCGCTGCTGCTCACCAACGCCGAGCTCAAGGACTACTCGGGCCTCCACGACGCCCCCGCTGCAGGCGACGGGCTGCCCGAGGGCGCCACGGCCAACGGCATGAAGGCCATGTAGCCGGTGGCGCAGTCCTGTGGGAGCCTTGGGGCACTTTGGCACAGGTTTACAGACCAAGGACCAGACGGTGGCCGGGGATGGGCAAGTCCAGCTCTGCAGCTGCTGCCAGCCAATCACAAGACTTTCAACTGGTGTGGGGAAATTCTCTCTTTCCAAAAGTCCATGAAAGCAAGGGTTTGAGGAGACTTAACTCTTTGGAAATAATCCTTCAATGACTTTCTTTTTTGCCATTAAATATTTGTATTTATTTTGGTCATTTTTACAAGAAGCACTTTATTCCCTCTCCCTCTCACTGATTGCAGAATGGAACCATCTCCTTCGAGAGCAAGAGACGGTCACTCCAGGGAAGATGCTGGCAGAGGCCACCACAGTGGCCAGTCTCCTCTCTGGAAGTGGGACACTGCTCCAGGGACACTGCCTGCCACCTGGGGGCCAGATGTCACCTCACCTGCCCGGAGCCCACCCAGGCCGACTGCCTGTGTACAGAGGCAGGACACTCTCACGGAGCGTTCTGGGACTACATTTTAGACAGAATGAAATGTAAATGAACTAGGTTTTCCGAGAGTCTGTGTACTGTTTTTTAAAGTCTTTTTTTTTCTTTCTGTTTGTATGGTAAGAGCTCCCGTTCTGTGTGTTGAGGGAAAACAGCTCACAGATATCATTAAAACCAGCTTAGTCTTTCTTCTGATCATCCTTTTGTACCTGACGCTGGAAGCTCTTGGGGAAAAGCTTAACCATCTCACCAGAAATCTTACGTGATCAGCGGTAATATCGCCACAGCTTTTCCGACCCAGGTTTGCTTCATTAAGTACACAACTAGCAAATGTGCTGAGGTCTCAGACGTGTTAATTTTTATTAATACTATTTTCCCACATTTGGCTCCAGCAGAAAAGTCCCCTCCTGCACAGTCAGCTTTTTTGCCGGCACTACTTGAAAACATGACTACTTTCTGACCTACAAACAACAGAAAAATCACTGACAAAGATGACTGAGGCCAACTCACAGGGGGGAGGGCTGCTCTCCCTAATATGGCCTGTCACCCACATCTCAAGCACACACCACGGAGATCACCAGCTTGGACAGCTGTCACTCTCACTGATGTCACGCCGGGGAGGCACCTGCAGCCGCTGGTCCCCCCACGCCTTCCTCAGTCTGCTTCTTGCTTCTTGTCACTCACTCAGCACAGAGCTGGGGCTTGGGGCAAGGAGTGGAGATGCCTCACAGGTGAGTCCAAATGACCTCCAGCCCCTTGAAAGTCAAGGCAAACTGAGAGAAAGCAATAACTCACCAAAGTTCAGTTCACGTCCCCTTGGCCCACTCTCCAAGGATTTTCATGGTGTTCCTCATTTTGCCCCAGACAGTGAAGGTTTCCTCATTTTCAGAGGAAACTTATAGGACACTCAGGGCCACTGAGAAACGAGCCTCCTTGGTGCAGGCAGGCACCGCTCTGCAGCAACTCAGGCAGCAGCTTTTCTGGACCACCTGGCTTCTTACTGGAATTGCCCCCCTCACCCCTTTCTAAAGTGCATCTTTGCTGTGGTTTGTATCCTTCCAGGAAAATTTTTGCCTCGGGTTTGGGTAAGGCAATTGTGTGAGAGTTGCTAGAATTAAAGGGCCAGAAAAGGAGTCGACCTTTCTCTCCTTCCAGCTTTCCACCTGATCTGCTTCTTGCCTTCTCCGCCTGCCTGTCCTCCACATCTGGTCCACACATCAGTAGGAGCCCACTGACCTGTAGATGTAGTAAGGGGCAAACATGTGCCCCGTGTGTTTCCAGCAGCTGAGCAGAGCCCTATTCAAGGCCCAGTGCCCAGGAAGGGAGGCTATCTGGCTGGCCTCTTCCCAGCTCCATCTGATCCAACTCATCCTCACCTTCCCTGGTCTCTAAGTCACCTTGTTCCATGTCTCAAATGCTAGTTTGCCTTCACCTTTACAAAGGCCTTTCTTCAGATCTGTGCAGCCTTCTTGTGCCAAAATTGTGAGATACCCTTTTTTTAGGGCAAATCCAGGCAAGTAGGCAATGGGTGAAGGTGTTGAGCCAGTGAGGCCCCTGGATAGGTGCACACATTCCCCCAGCAGGCGGCTACCCTGCCAACTACTTTGCTGCAGAAGGTCTTACTAAGCAATGCAAGTCGTGAGCACTCTCACTGATCATATAGACCTTTGTTAAGAAATGTATTGAAGCTGTACTAGAAAGGTGTAGACTTCTGGTCCTCCACAGTCTCTGATCTTTACCTTAAATGACAATAGTGAAAACACTCCTCATCACATCAGCAATCAGAACTAATCTCAATGACTAGAAGCTAGCTTTGAGGCCTGGGCTCTTGGGACCAAAGTCTAGCAGATGTGAGTGAGGCTGACTTGCCAGCAGTTGGCAGGTGATATCTCCTGGCTGGCAAGGAGGTCCCATAGCCCTCCTCTCAACTGCTCCTGTTCTGTTGCCGCCTCAGCTTACGAATATCCGAAGCTCCCAAGGAACGCCGCTATGAAATGTAGCCAAAGCAGAAAAGTTTCCCTGCAGGCAGAGCCCCATGATATCCGGTACCATGGGAGCAAGGTGCACCCAGGCCTGACACACATCCAGGCCCACCTGGCTTCTTGGTCCGGGGGTGTTACGGGGTGCTGCGGCAGCCAGCTTCTTAGCACCAGCCTGTCGAGCTTGAGCCCCTCAGTCCCCTCTCCTTCTTGGTTAGTAGGGAGACACTTCTCAGGCCCCTGCTGCTTCAATTCAGCCCTCCCACCTGCAGGGAAACACAGGAAGCTGTGTACTCCCAGCTGCTCCCCCTCCACCGGGCCCTGCGTCCTGCTAGCCTAAGCTGTCAGGGAGCTGTGACCTCTCAATAAAAGTTATGCACAAATGTGAACACCTGAGACAGAGCTGTATATTATTCATGTTATTATTTTCCAAAAGTCGGTAACTCTTTATCAAGTACCTTAATTATTAGCACTCAAGACAATTAGGAAAAGTTTCAAATGTGTTTGTTTTCTAAGAGTAAAATCACCTGCAACTGGAGGACAGGGGCTGGTAAGCTGGTTTGGCCACTTGCAAGGGAAGTATTGCACTCAGACACTACAGCTTCCTAGAGCCAAATGAGAAGTGTGGGACTGCAAGTGCCATGAGTGTGTCATCACACCACCCAGCCCCCAGGTGGTGCACGTGCTGGGGGCCACACTTCCACTCTGTCTCCTTGTCTTAAAAAGACACCACCTCACTTTAATGTACTGTGTGTGTTTTGGAAAAGCAGTATGGTGTGTTATGTCTAGTGAGGAATACGTCCCTCCCTCTGTCCTTCCTGCAACCCAGGCATTTGAACCATGTTACTGTACATGTCGATGGGACTTCTCTGATGGTGCTCGTTTATAGCACAAGCTTACACTGAGTTCTGGACTGTCGTTCATAGCTACGTGTCTGCATGGTGTCGCATCTGTTGTACCTTTGGGGAAAATTTGTATGTAAATGTACAGAAATAAAAATGTTGCCCCATTAACAGATTTCCTATGGAATGTCTTCCCTACCTCACCTGATGGTATCCAACAAAGGGCATTTCACTACCATAACAACAAGTAATAAAAATCCTCCATGTTTATTCAGACCTCGCTGCGTCACTACTTTTAACGCCTCTGTAAACTGTGTTTTCACTTGCCCCAAGGGGTGGTGGGTGGGTAGCCTCTTGGTCCCCTTTGAGAGGCCTCCTCTCAAAAGGCAGGCAGAGGCAGAGACTGGATCAAACAGTTTATCTAGTGTCATTCTCAGACCACCTGAGAGGCTGGGCGGGGTCTCATCAGTCAATTTAAAAGGAGTATTTTCTCTTGTTCATTTATGTTCTGCTGTGCCCTGAAAGTTCCTAGAGAGGTCAAGAAATGAAAATCTTACACTGTGATTCTGTGAGGAAAGACTGATAACCCAAACTCTCTATTGTAGTATTTTTTAACCAAAAGACAATATTTCTTTAATAAAGTATTTATACCAAACTCTTCTCTCCATAGCCCTGCTTTTGTGTCACTCACTATCCTAACCCCAGAGAGGTGTCCACTCTGTTTTGTAAGCCACGATTATGCAGCGGAGGCCTCCTTTGCAGGAAGTCTCAAAAGAAGGAAGCACCAGGAAGCCCAGACTTAACTCCTCTGAAGAGCCTCTACATCCTGGCCAGCATCACCACCTTTAGTGTCACCACTCCCTCAATGCAAAACTTTTGCCACTGCATGAAACATGTTTCAGGGCCCTGAACTATCTCCCTCCAGCAACAAAAGGGGTCAGATGGATCCCAAAGATTCGAAAATTCTTTGCCAGTGGTCCTCAAGCCTGCCTGGGCAGAGAAGCACTTAGGGAGCTTTTTAGTCCTGCCCAAGCCTAGACCTCAGACCCTCTGAACCTCTGGGCAAGGGCCAAGATTGGAATCCACTTCAAGTGGTAGATGGAAAAAGGTTAAGGATTAAAAATGACCCAAACAGGTATCTGATGTACTTGGGACTTGGGAGAAAAGAGAAAGGTAACAGGAAGATAATGAAACAACAGGAAGAGCAAGAAGGACGTGAAGCCTTTGAATCCATAAAAATGAAGGAGATAAAACCATAACTGATATCTAACTACCATGGCACTTAGAGTTTGCAAAGCATTTCTACATGCTTAACCCTAACAAAACCCTTCAAGGTGGGGATCATTTCCATTTCACAGGCTAGGAAACAGAGCCCAGAGAAGGCCACATAGTAAGTAGCATAGGGTGGGGCCTAAAAGTTTACCCAAGAGAGAAAACAGCAAGTAGAGACATGCCCAGGAAAAGCCTTTAGCTGAAATGGGAAAAAGATAAATACCGTATATACTCGAGTATAAGCCGAGTTTTGGGGGCACAAAATTTGTGCCGAAAAACCCGAACTCGGCACAAATTTTGTGCCGAAAAAACTTGGCTTATACTCAAGTATATATTCAGGAACCCCTCCTCATGTACAGAGGGACTATGCCCACCAGCATCACAAGACCATAATGGCCTCATCACCAGAAGACAGAAGTCCCACAAGTGCCATCAATTCACAAGACAGACAGAAGCCTCAGAACACCTAAGTAAACCTAAGGCATATTTATGAAGATTTATTGACTTAATTCTAATTGGGAACATACATAACAGAGTTGTGACTGATTTGATCTCTTAAATTATTAGATGATAGCCTTCAACCCCAACAAAATCCCACTTCCATCCCTTTTCTCTATCACTGACAGCCAAATGAGAGCAGGCATACTGCCCACAAAGCTCTCTTCCTTCCCCAGGTCCTTCAACATGAGCCTTTTGGCCCAGTGCTGAGAAGGAAAGCTCCTAAGATAAACCCTTTACATACAAAAATGTGAACACAACATGATGGCAAAATGAAATCCAATCCATTTATTTAAATGTACATTGTACATAAATTACAAAGTCACACTTCTGCCACTCAGCTAGAACTTTTCCGGAAAAGTCTCCATTTCTTCCTTGATCCTGTTTTCTACAAGTAATGCGAAGTTACTGTCTGTGTTTTGAAGGTTATAGCTGACAAACACCTGTTTGTTGGTCTTCCTGGCTAAAAAGAGAAAACACATTGACACAGCCATGATTGAGATACTGCAGGTCCTATGTTTTCCACACCCGCCTATGGCTGGGAAATGCCTAGAAAAAAAGAGAATGGGTTTTAGGGAGAGAAGAACGTTCCAATTTTTGACTATCCTAAGACAGCTGCTGACCCCTCCCAGTCACCAGTAAAGTAGTTCCTAAATATGGTCCCCATAGCAGTAGCACCCCCTGGACCTGGTTAGAGACCCCAAGGCCCCACTCCAGACCTCCTAAATCAGAAAGTCAGGTTTGGGCAGCAATCTGTGTTAAGCCCTCCAGGTGACCCACACACTGATGTCTGATAGCAGATGCTCTACATAGAGTTTTTTGGTGTATTCTTTTTTAACTTGTAAAAGCACGATATTATTTAAAATAAAACATTAAAGTTCTCCTCTACTGATTCCACTTCCCTCCCAAAGGTAATCCCACATTTCTATGTATTTCCATATATAATATATACCTGTATATACATGCAATATATATATACACACACAGATACTATAAATATATACACGTGATTTTCTGATATTGAATTAAGTTTTAGCCCCTTTCTATAGAACCTACAATAAACAGTTGATGTACACTGGTCAAAGTGCAAAAATCAAGCAGAGTTATATACCCAGAATTTGAAAGACAATGCGGTATCCTGAAGGGGGCAGAAAGTGCTCCACCCCACCCCCGCCCCCATGCATCCCAGGGCAGGTGCAGGAACCCCTCCTCATGTACAGAGGGACTATGCCCACCAGCGTCACAAGACCATAATGGCCTCATCACCAGAAGACAGAAGGGCAGTGTGGTAAGGCTGAGCCACCTGCCCCATCAGTAGAGGATGGTTGAGAACACATGTCACTGCATTCCATCCAGGTGACAGTTATGTCCTTTTGGTTGCTACTATCTTACCTACAGTCCCAGGAGGAACCAAAGGAGGCAGTATGGCTGGAGGGAACAGGCCCAGCCCCAGGACCTGCAATGGCCTAGAAACCTCTCTGGGCTTCATTTGTAAATGGAGGAAGGGTAGCCGTCAAGATCTCAAAGATCTGTTTTTTAGCTGTGTAAGGCTAGGTGTCTGATTTTCAGGGCTAGAGGAGATCTTAGATATTATCTGATTGCCCTCTTTATAGCTGACACATCCATGGAAAAGGTGAGGTAAGGATGAGCCCAGCCTCTGCCTTGAGGACAGCTGGGTGAATTGTATGCCATGTGAGTTATACCTCAATAAAGCTGTTTAAATTTTTTAAAAAGTGGACAGAAGCAGCAGTTCAATTATCCTCAGAGCCAGTGTTTAAACAGCTTACAGTACTTAGCACAGAGCCTCCCACCAGTTTTCTGGGCAATGTGCACCCAAGGTGGACAGTGATGCTGAGACAGGGATCCACTCAGCCTTGCAAGGAACAGGGAGCCCCTAAAGGTTTTCCCAATTGGCAACACATCAATCTTATTTTCAGGGTGCATGAGGCAGTCTGGGATTTAGGGGTGGGGAATCTGCAGCCTGAAGGACACATGAGGGCCTTCCAGATCCCCAAGTGTAGCCCCTAAATTATAGCCCCTTTATTAAAAGGATCTGTTCTATAAAATTAGGATTCAGTCAAAAGGTTGTACTCAAGGATCCAGAAGGCCACTGTGGCCCCAAGGCTGTTCTCCACCCCCAGAGGAGCCTGTCATCACACTCTGCCCTTATGAGGGCCAGACAAGTCTCCTCTCCCCCCAAGAGGACCCACCACAATTCCAATTGCTCTAATTGCTATGACAGGACTTCCAGGAAACAAAGCCACGTCTGCCAGCATCAGCCCCCACAGACCCAGCTGTGGCCTCCAGAGCCACATCAGTCCAGTCCCCTCATTCACACCAAAGCCTGCAATGCTCTCAGGGCTGCTCAGAACCCCCCAGGGTTTCCCTTTTTTCCTACTTGCTTTCATCTTCTGCCTAAGACACGGTTTCAGGACACCTCTCCCTTTTCACTATGATACATGCATTTTCAACTGGAGGGCCCAGACCCAGGCTGGAGACAACTTGCACAGCACAGGACTTCACTGGATCTAAGCACTGTGCATTGCCGGTCCCTTTGGAGATGCAGGCAGCCACCTTTTACCACTAACTTCAGGCTATGGAGAACCCTTCACCTTCTGCATACAAACTGGTATTACGCCTCCAGATATTCTGGAGCCTACTTTACATTAATGGTATAAACCTTACTAATGACACACCAGATGAGCTCCCACCATCCTTCCCTACCATAGTCTATCTCAGCAAGCCCACTCTCCTTTCTGCCTCTATAAACATGAACACCTTCCTGCATCTTTACCTATTATATATAATAACAGATTACTGTGTACCAGGCATAGGCACACAGTAATCTGTTATATACAAGCAGATTACCCCTTACACACTGACAAATAAACAGTGAGAATCGTGTATTCTCAACTTAGAAACAAAAGAGCATCATGTCTCAACTTACTTTCATGTGGTTCAAAAAAAAAAAAAAAAAGAATGATATAAACACAAAGAGGAAAGAAACTGGAAAATCTGGGTGAAGGCTAAACAGGAATACTTCTTTCCAACTTTTCTATAACTTTAAAATTATTTCCTAATAAAAAGTTACCAAAAATAACATACTAGTCGAGCATCTCTAACTCCACTATAGAGAAAAAGCACCCTGCAAGTTGCTAAAATGCTGACCTCTGCCTTCCCATCTGACCTCTACGCATAGATGTGGGTGCAGTGAGTTCGGAGCAGTCTGCTGGTGACAATCGGCCCCACCTCACATGCTGGCAGGTCCTCCTCTGCCATGTGCTGTGCTGTTCATGTGAGTGTGCCTCACTATGCCTGGGACAGAGATTCCTACTTGTCTGGGATCTGGTACCTCCCCTGCCCAGGATGCAGAAGGGCTCCATGGAACTGACTCCAGAACCGAAGCAGCTGGAACCGCTGGAGAACAGGACTGAGCAGGAAAACGGGGCTGCCTTCCTGCTCATGGTCTTGGGGCATCCAGACACTGGCCACAAGCACTTGGAGCTGGGGATGACAGAACACATGCCATCCTTACCTGGCTTACCTGGATATTTACAGAAGTGTGTGCTGATGTGTGAGAAGAGTGGAGCCTTCAACCTCATGGTCTTTGCTTAACCCCCCTGATCTACACCACATTCACAGGCCAGGCTGATCTCCCCTCTAACCCCTGAAGGGTGTCACACTGCGAGTGAAGGGCTGTCCTTCCCATGCAATGGTGACACCTGCTCCACAGGGTTCACCAACTCCCTGGGAGGCTACCATGGGGTGCTGTGGGAATCACTCACTCTTTCCTCCCACAAGGAGGTGATGCACTTATGGAGGGAAATAAGTCAGCACATGGGCTCCAAGACAAAGACAGCCAACAGTGACATGGAAATCCCTTGGGAATGTCCTGCCTCTGAGACAGTGATGGTGGCAGGTGAGCACAGATGTGCCCCTGTAAAGATACAGTGTGTCCAGGTATGTGCAGTAATGAGGTAATTGCACTTAATATAAAGTCTTTGCTTCAGAAGTGACCTACTTCATGAATCCATAAACAGTAGGGTTCCCTGCCTGGCCACGGTACGTACCTAGGCGCTGGGCAAGGCCAGTGGAGGTCGTGTCAGAAGTGTCTCCAAGGAGTGAGGTGGACACGGGGATGGAGTCCTAAAAAACAAAACAAAACAAAACAAAAAGTACACTGCAGCTTCTCCACCTGGTGTGGGCCAGCCACTCTGCCGGGCATCTGATTCTTTATGAAGGTGGCAGTAGCAGGTCCTGAGAGAGCAGACATAGGTACTGAAGGAAAGAGGGGCTGCCATCAGTCAAAAGCCAAGCAGGTGGCCCCCCACATGTATGGCTGGAGCAGACAAAGAGAAGTCACCTGACGCTGGATCCACAATGCTGTTAGTAACTTCTAAGGTTGATTTCCCATAAAGGGTTCATCTATTGTCCAAAACTCCAAAGCATGCCGAAGGGCAACATTACAACCAAGAGGGACCCAAACAAGATCATTTCAGCCACAGAAAAAGAAAACAAATCCTAGGGTCTGTCTGCCAAGGGCCTGGGGACCCACAGAGGCCACAACTAGGCAAGATGCCTAATCTCCTCATCTCAGCCTGGGGGAGAACACACGGCTCCAGTGTAGCTGCAGGCTCATCTGGGTGCTTTAAGGTCATCAAGTGCCCTGTGACTTTGAGAAAGGGCAGCAGTGGCCAGCAACCAAATAGTGAAAACAATAATTTCTGAGTACATCTGGCCAATCTCAATTTAGATAAGAAGCAATAAAATGAAACCAGCAGTATAAATCATCTTAAGATAAATGTGGCCCTTTTCAAGAGAGATGAATAGAACCTTCTCTAAAGAAGACAGACGAATGGCTAGCAAACATATGAAGAAATGTTCATCGTCCCTAATTATTACAGGAATGCAAATCAAAACCACCCTAAGATACCATCTAACCCCAGCGAGAATGGCTCACATTACTAAATCTCAAAACTACAGATGCTGGGGTGGATGTGGAGAGAAAGGAATACTTTTACCCTGCTGGTGGGACTGCAAACTAATACAATCTTTTTGGAAAGAAGTATGGAGAATCCTCAAAGAACTCAAGCTAGACCTCCCATTTGATCCTACAATCCCATTACTGGGCATCTACCCAGAAGGAAGAAAATCATTTTACCATAAGGATACTTGCACTAGACTGTTTATCCCAGCTCAATTTACAAAATGTGGAAACACCCTAAATGCCCACCAACCCAGGAATGGATTAACAAGCTGTGGTATATGTATACCATGGAATATTATTCAGCCATTTAAAAAGATGGAGACCGTACATCCCTTGTATTAACCTGGATGAAAGTGAAACACATTATTGTTAGTAAAGCATCACAAGAATGGAGAAGCATGAATCCTATGTACTCAATTTTGATATGAAGACAATTAATGACCTAGTACACGGTGGGGGGTGGAGAAGGGGGAGAGCAAAGAGAGAGAAGAAGGGAGGGGTGGGGAAAGGAAGAGCAGAGAGAGGGAAGAATGGAGGAGGTGGAAGAAGAGAAGAGCAGAGAGAGGGAAGGAGGGAAGGGGCTGGGGGTATCAGTGTGTGACACACCTTTTTAGGGTCAAGACACAATTTTAAGAGGGACTATACCTAACAAATGCAATCTGTGTACCCTTGTTTCTTGTACCCTCGATGAATCCCCAATAAAAAAAACTTTCAAAAAATAAAAATAAATGTGTCCCTTTTGAAATTTGGAAGTAATCTTATTCCCATTTACTTTGAAAGTGATGGCTCATGCCTGTAATCCTGGCACTCTGGGAGGCCAAGGTGAGTGGATTGCCTGAGCCCAGGAGTTTGAACAAGACCTCATCTCTAAAAAAATAGCCAATGTTGTGTGTATATGTGTGTGTATGTGTGTGTGGTGGGCACCTGTAGTCCCAGCTACTTGGGAGGCTGAGGCCAGAGAATCACTTGACCTCAAGAGTCTGAGTTTGCTGTAAGCAGCTATGATGGCATGGCACTCTACCAAGGCCACATACCGAGAATCACTTGACCTCAAGAGTCTGAGGTTGCTGTGAGCAGCTATGATGGCATGGCACTCTACCGAGGGCCACAAAGTTAAACTCCATCTCAAAAAACTAAAAATAAATAAATAAAAAGGCCTAAAAAGAAAGACACCCACTAATTTGTAATATGGCCTGAATTGCTTTCATCAAAATAGCAGACTTCTAGGAGAAACAGCCTGGTACAGGGGCCAGGAGTCTTGGGAAGTGGCAAGGTTTATAGAGGGATAGAGGATCTAGGGTTTGCTCTCCTCCCACTCTGCTGGGGGACGGCAGTGAACTCAACACAAGCCTGCTCTGTGCCGAAGAGACCAAAGGGACTGATTGCTCCTCACGTCCTAAGAGGGTTCAAAGCCACTTCTAAGCAAGACAGAATTTGTTCAAGTCTACAAAAGGTAGGAGATCAAAAAACACAGGAGAAAGATGAAAGCATTAACTGCATGCTTTTTTGTATGCTAATTCATGAACCTGCTACTTACAGATTCTGAGTTCAACATTTAGCTATACGGTCACAGTATTTACAGATAAACCTCCTGGAAAAAGAAAATCCACCTTACCAAGGTTACCTTTTCCACCAAAAATATAATTTTAAACCCCATAATGTTACCCTTCTTGATGGTTCATTACTTCCCAAATCACACTAGACTCTGGCCTCCCCTAAGACACATACCCAGATGATTCACCTACAAACCAAGCACCACCAAGTACTGCCAACAACTATCAGAACTAACAGCGAGGGATGGAAAGGTTTCCTCAACTTCGGGGCCTCCAGAAGGAACCAACCCAGCTGACTCCTTAATTTCAAACTTTAGGAAATTGTAAGAGAATATATCTCCGTTGTTTTAAGCCACCCGGTTTGTGGCACTTTGTTACAGCACCTCTGGGAAACTAATCCACAATGCAAAGGGGGAAGCAGTGAAGGGAGCGATGATAACGCTGCAGGCCTGGCCCAGAGTAGCAGGGGAAAGGATGAGGAGATTCGGATTCCCTGTATGCTTTGACTGATAGCAGTGCCTACAGATTTGCTGACATTAGGCATGTGAAGCCTGGGAGAGAGGAATTGAGGATGACTATGACATTCTGACCCTGAGCAACCAGGAGGACGGAGGTGCCACTACAGAGGTGGGCTGGCTGTGGAGGGCTATTTGAGGAGAAATGAAGAGTCTGGTTCTGAACATGCCAACTGAGAGATGCGTGCCAGGCATTTACGCGCAGACGGGGGATTTCCAAGTTCAGGAAAAAGCTGTCAGTACTGGAGGTGTAAATAAACACTGGTGTGGTCAGAACATGGCACGAAAGCTAAGAGGTGAATGGCGTCCCCCAGCGCGCGAGTGTCACAAGAAGAGACCCCAGGACCCTCCAACATACAGAGACGAGGAAGACGCGGAGGAAGGGGGGGATCCGGCGCAGGACGGGGGCCGAGCTCGGGGCCCACCTGGCCACACAGAGCTCACACTGGTGGCGAAGGGGTCGAGCCGGAGGTTCCCTGAGACATCACAGGAAGGAGTCCGGGGAGTGCCATTGGCCCAGGAGACACCAGGGGATCCCAGCGCGCGCCTGAGGCCCCTCCGGCACCCCGCGGTCCAGTCCCCTCGAGCCCATCCCACTCCGCTGGGCCCCGACGGGCACTCACATAGCGGCTGCACATGGCCACGGCAAGGTTGCGCAGGTGCGGCGTGGCTCCCACCCACAGGAAGAGCGAGTCCGTCAGCCGCATGACGTGGAAGTGGACCAGCTGCTCCCACAGCCTGGCACTGAAGTTGTGCAGGGAGACGTCCCCTGGCTCAGCAGCCAACGCCGCCTCCATGCCGCCGGGCCAGCCCCCAGCTCACCACGCCGGCCCGGGTCCCCGCCGCAGCCGGCCCGGCCAGACCCGAGCGAGCGAGCGCCGAGAGGCCGAGCGCGCCTTCGCTTTCGGTTTCGGCAGGAGGGGCGGGGCGGGCCAGGAGGGGCGGGGCCGGCTGCAGGTCTGCTGCGCGGTGTAGGTGGAGCCTGGCCTCGCGCGCCGGGCCCGTCCGCCTGCCTTTGCCACCAGCGCTCCAGTAAGTCGCTGGGAGCCTGAAGAAAGCCTGCCCTGATTGCGGAGTCTGACGATGACCTCTGGGGTCCACGGATACCCAGAACTCGCCCTCGCTTTGTTCCCAAACCCCTCCCTTTGTTTCCTATTATTATTGACGGGGATTATTATTATTTCCTATTATTATTATCAGTATTATTATTATTTCCTATTATTTCCTATTATTATTATCAGTAACCGGCTGAAGCTACATCTTCCCAAGCGGTGACTTGTCGCCCTACAAAGATGTTCGCTTTTAAATGGTTCCTTAAGGTCTCTGAGAAAAGCCACTCTCTGGCGTCCACCTCCTGGCAGCCTTTTAACTCCAGCGTACACATAGCTAGCCTTAATGAAATATGGCAACGCTCTTAGGAGAAAACATTTTAAAAGGAAAATGAGGCTCGTCGCCTGTGGCTCAAGCGGCTAAGGCGCCAGCCACATACACCTGAGCTGGTGGGTTAGAATCCAGCCGCGACCCGCCAAACAACAATGAACCGGCTGCAAACAAAAAAAAGCCAGGCATTGTGGCAGGCACCTGTAGTCCCAGCTACTTGGGAGGCGGAGGCAAGAGAATGGGTTGAGCCCAGGAGTTGGAGGTTGCTGTGAGCTGTGATACCACGGCACTCTACCCTGAGTGACAGCTTGAGGCTCTGTCTCAAAAAAAAAAAGGAAAATGAGTGGACTAAGTTAGGGAGGATGAGCAGACATGCTATTGGACCCGGACCCCCCAGCCCACCCGCAGCTGCGATCACTTACAAGCATGGGCCCTTACTCTCTCTGAGACTCAATTTCTCATCTGCAAAGTGGAGATAGGAATGGGTAACTTTCAGAGATGTGGAAAGAATTATGAGAGATTACATTGGAAGCACCAGGAATGATCCCCTTATCCTTCCTCAGGGATCCTTTAATTTTAATCACTTTGAGACACTACAAAGTTGAAATAAGGAAGATTTTGGCGGTTTAAGAGAGAATGTGGTAAAGACAGAGTTCATTTCTTCAGATTCTGTCACATTTCAGCTGACTTTGAGGATTTAAGTCAACTATAAGAGGTCTGTTTTTTAAATCTCTAATAGACCTAAGTTGACTACATTAAAATTTAAGCAGGTATTTTCATAGTTTTGTTCTATTTGCTAACTACCAATAATTCAATAATATAATTAATTCTCAGGTCAATATTTTAAAAGCTTTATGGAAGTATAGTTAATAATAGATACACATATTTAAAGTGTACAAATTGAAGTTTCGACATGTGTATAGTGTGTGACACCGTTGTTACAGTCAAGATGGTGAACACATCCAATATCCCCTCCCTTCATAATGTTAATGGAAAAACCAAACCCTATAAGATATTTTAAAGAGGTTTATTCTTAGCCAATACGGGTGACCACAGCCTAGGGTAAATACAAACACAAGAATCCTTGAGCTAGTGACCCAAAGGTGGTCGGATTACAATTAGGTTTTATAAAGAATAAAAATAGGGTCCAATGAAGATAAGGGTCTGATAAAAGGGTAAGGAGTTGGGAGACTCAAGCCTGATCACCTGTTTTCATTGTAAAGTCTGAGCAAGGTCATCTGCTGAACTTGAGCTTGGGTAGGGTCAGGGCAAGGAGGTTCAGGGAAGTGAAATGTTTCAGAGGTCTCCCAAACATCACCTGAGTCAGTCAAAGAGGTGGGGGGGTGGTCTAGGCCATGGGACCCTCTGGCCACATTACCTACTCTACACCGCCCAGAAGCTATTGCCCACTGAGCATACAGCTGAAGTGCCTGCTTAGAGATGGTATGTGTAAGGATGGGAGTCATCCCCCAAACCTCTGTGTTCACCATGAATTGAAGGATTTTCTCTGATACTAGTCCCCAGTGAGTAGACTCATTGAGGGAGGGAAACAGGAGTGGAAGCAGAAATGGCCCCACTAGCCATTGCTCCTAGTGGCCCATTGCTCCCCCGACCTGCACTGTGGACTGCAGGATCAGAAATCCCATTTCCCAGAGAGAGAACATACCCACTGAGAAAGCAAGAGTCCCACTGAGCAATAACCTGTGGCTGCCACTTGGCACTTTGGGCTCTTTGTTTCCAGAGCCTGGAGAGCTAAGTCACCATCCTGGTAGGGAAAATTTGCCCTGGTCTTCAGGAGGAGATCGGGCTGTTGGGGCCAGGGAGGGAAACGTCTAGCATCCAGGTGATCTAGTTGGGTGTCATCAGGTACTTCTTTGCTCCAAGTAAATGGAAGAAACAGCGATTCCAGCCAAAGAAGGGCAGATTCCTCTTTCCAGGAAAAAAAAAAGTTGCCCAAGTGCAGTGAGCAGGGAGCCTGGGAGCATCATCCCCTATAGGGATTGGTTTAGCTGCTAAAAACTGCCTTAGCTCAGGGTCCTTCATGAAAGGTTTTCTGGTAGGGGCAAATAATAAAGACCCCACCATTTGGTCTAATGCGGTCAACTCTAATAGCCACTTAGCTCTAGAGCTCCAGTGCAGTCAGCTGAGGCTTTGGGGTCTGCATGGCAACTGTCCTTCTCGTCTCCCCAGCCCTGCTCCCTTTCCCTCCCAGTCCAAGGGTACTCCCCAGTAAATATAATAAGTATTCAGAATAAACTTGCTCTGATTTGCTTCTGATTTGCTTCAGTCACCTTCTGTGGCCTGTTCTGATCCAGTTTGTGCATCCCTGTACACTTTCCTCTGTGGCCTGATTTCACTCATCAACTGTTCTCCAAAGTGAGAACCCACAGCCAGTGTTGCTGTCACAGCCACAGGCACACCCTGCTGTTCTACAACCCCTGCCCACCCCCCTCCCAGTTCTGCCCCAGGGCCTGCTTGCCTTTCTGTATCCCTACAGTGGTGAATGGACCAGATCCAAACCATAAACGTGGGAATCTTTGCTGGCTCTCCCACACCCCTCCCCATCTGTACTGCCACAGCCACAGCCACACCTCACCTGCCCCTGGTCTGCACTGCTGCCATAGCATTCTGACCAGTTTCCTTGCTTCTTGTTTCACTGGCTTCCAGTTTGTCTTTCTCACTCACTGTTGCCTGAAAGACCTATCAGATTAATAAATCTGATTATGCTATGCCTTCTAATAAAAAGTCTTTAGTGATGTCTAGCCCAAACACCCCTGCAGACACACAGGGCCCCTCAGGCAGCCACTGGTCCCCTTCAGGTCTGCCCCTTCCCTCTCCTCCTGGCTTTACACTCAGGTGGTGCTCAACCTCAAGAGACAGCCAGAGGCCCCCATGGTTCTTCTGGGCCTGAGCCTGCCCCATATTTACCTGCCTGAGAGACTCCTCTTCAATTTGCCCCAACACCAACCTTTAGGGAAGCCTTCCTGGCTCCAGGCAACATGGCTATGTCTTCACCTGGCCAGGATTTTCACCTCTCATAGAACCATAATTATAAATAAAGGCCCTCTCACATGCCATCTGCCCTCTCAGGAAGAGCCTAAGGTTAGCAACTACGGGGTCTTTAAGCTTCCCTGCCACATGCAGCCTTGGATTCTTTGTCTCAGGTATGAAGTAAAATATCAATTGATTGTTTGAGTAAGAGCACACATGGCCTTAGAATCTACCTCCAGCTCTGCCACTAATTAGCTCTATTCTAGGTCTCTGTTACCTTAGCTGTAAATTGAGAAGATGGGCTTAGATAGTCTCCAAGGCCCCTTGCAGAGCTACATACAGTCCAGTTACTATCAGATAAGAGCCAGAGCAGGTGGATGTAATTCTACAGGGAGCCACTGGGTGTCAGGCGGGAGACAGCAGACCAGGAGCAGAGTCACTTTTGCTTTTAGTCCTGGTTTCTTGCTCTTAACCAGAGCCCTGGTCCAGAAGGGTCTTTTCTCTAGGCTCCGCCATTGCAGAATACAGATGAAGTAGCAAGTCCTGTTCCCAGGGGAAGTCGACAGCCCACAAACACAAAACCACCAGACTGCAGAAGATGGAAGGCAAGATTAAAGAAAAAAGGCAAGCTGGCCTTGGGTGTTTTGATTTATCCTTTCTTTCGGCCACCAGTGTGGATTGTGGTGTGAAGTTCATAGGAACCGAGATTTACAGGATTTTCGATGATAGATAAGAAAACTGCTCTCAGGGGAGAAGGAGGGGAGAGAGGGGGGAGG
>CAUYPK010059104.1:0-13710 GCA_963574355.1 Loris lydekkerianus | reverse complement strand
GGAGACTTTACCTCTTTCATGTTTACATGGATGGAGCTGGAACATATTCTTCTCAGTAAAGTCTCTCAAGAATGGAAGAACAAGTACCCAATGTACTCATCCCTACTATGAAACTAATTTAGGACCTTCACATGAAGGCTATTACCCAGTTACAATCTAAGAATAGGGGGAAAAGGGAAAGGGTGGGGAGGGAAGGGGAAGTTGGGTAGAGGGAAGGGGATGAATGGGATCACACCTGTGGTGCATCTTAAAAGGGTAAATGTAAAACTTAGCAAATGTGGAATGTAAAGGTCTTAGCAAAATAACCGGGAAAATGCCAGGAAGGCTATGTTAACCAGTGCGATGAAATTGTGTCAAACGATCTATGAACCAAGTGTATGGTGCCCCATGATCACATTAATGTACACAGCTATGATTTATAGTTAAATAAATAAAAATAAAGAATTCAAAAAAAATAAATAAAAATAAAAGTTATATAAATTCCCATTTGTAAGCCAGAAAAAAAAAAGAGAGACAATATGACAGAGAAAAAGCCCTATCGCCAGTTCCATACACATTGAATGGCTGGTTGGTTCCCTAAAGTATAGCTCCAGACAGGAAATGTGAAGATGAGGAAACTGGGCATAGGAAAGAGTGGCATAACCAAGGTCCTGGGTTTGGTTTTCCTTTTGCCTTTCATTGGAAGGTCGTAGGTTAGCCCTGTTGCCCAGGTATGCAGAAGGGAGCAGTGATTTAGAAACTCCAAAGCAGTAATCCCCCGAATTCGTGTATTTGGTTTTGAAAAGAATCATTATTTTATTGGAAATGTGTGGCTTCCCAATTTTGCTTGCCTTTGGCCAATATAATTGTGGGCTTGTACTTGACCAGAACAGGCCAAACAGAAGTAAACAAAGCCTCCTTAAAATGACTTCAACATTCTTCTTTTTGAGGTCTCCTCTCTGTGTGCTCTCCCTAGTGATACTCTAGCTTCACGACATCCTGACATACCTGTAGTGGCCAGCACATTTTCTTTCATCTCAAGGGTTTTGCATATACTCTTCATTCTGCATAAAATATTCTTCCATCCTCTTTACAAGTTCATTCTACACAGGCTTTAGGCCTCTGCTTAGATCAAGACTTCATGATCCTATTACCAACAAAGATTCGAAGTCCTCACAATATTTCAAAAAGTCTTTTAAAGTCCCACAAAAATGTTTTGTTTTGTTTTTTTAATAAAAGGGGAAAAATTAACTTTTAAGCCCCCCAAAAATGTTTGAATTATAACATTAACATATGTGTCTATACTAATGCAGTTTTGAAATACGATTTTTTTTTTTTGCAGTTTTTGGCCGGGGCTGAGTTTGAACCCACAGCCTCTGGGATATGGGGCTGACGCCCTACTCCTTTGAGCCACAGGTGCCACCCGAAATATGATTTTTTAATATTTTTCATAGAGGAAGGTGCCTAGGAAGACAAGGGTATAGAAAGCCCACAAAATTTATGATGAGGCCCCACTCTAGTGGGCTCCAAGCTCACTACAATAGTTTTTCCTGCACTACATCATAACTGCTGGGCACTTGATGTCTGCTCCAGCCAACAAGTACTCTGGAAGACAGGACCTGTTGTTTTGTTCCTCTTTGTGTCCACAGATACAGTCTGGCCCTCAGTAGATGTTCTGCAAACATTGGTGGGTGAATGAATGAATGAGTGCCCTGATGTCAGCTAAATGCCGGGTTACATGATGTGATTCTCTCACCCCAGTAAAAATAAGGGCATGGGTCTTGCCTGGCTCCATCTACCTCTCACCCATTGTACTATCTTGGTTACATTACCAGGTATATATGACTTGGGGAAACTCATTTAATCTCTCTAAATCTCAGTATTGCTATCTGTAAAATGGAGCAATAATAGGTTCTTGCAAGGAGTAAATGAATGAAAATACTACCTGAGAGGGGCTTAGAACAACTCCTGTTATATAGCAAGCACTCAATAGTTACTACCTATGATTATTGCTATTGTTGCGCCCACTTCGTGTCCTACCTCTCCCAGATTTATTTTCGTTTGAGAACTGACTCTTGGAGAAGAGAAGAAATTACTTATCCATCCCCTGTCCCCCAACAATCATCCCTAATGGTGGGATTTCAGGATATGTAGATCAAGACTAACAGAAGCAAAAAGACCTTCTCTGAGTAGCTTACTAGGATGGGGGTGGGACAGGACCTATTACAGGGGAATAGTGCACAGATATTAGTGTCTAACTCACTGGGCTCAAATCCTGAATCCAGCCCTTCCAACCATTATCTATGCTCTGCAAACTTCCAATTCCTTAATTGCAGAATGAGACTTGCAATAGCACCTACCTTGTGGAGTGCCTGGGAGGATTAAATGAGCTACTACATGCAAATTGCGAATTTACATTTTTTAATTTATTTGATCCTCATGACCTTTTAGGTATCCCCTCACTATAGACTGGAACAAAAGATACAGAGAGACTAGTAATTTGTCAGAGGTCACACAGCTGGTAGTTACCAAGTTGAATTTCGGCAGACTGGCCCTAGGGTTCTTAAATATGTTTCCTTTTGTTAGGAGATTCATTGTCTTCTTTGTTCAGCATGAGTAGAAAGGTGTACTAGAGGGCTGGAAGGTCATGGAAAACAAGCCTAAGGCTCTCTCTCAAACTTTTATTCCATGAACAAAACAGCATAAATACAGATGCTCACGTGTAGCATCACAGCTGTGACGATGTGGTAGTGAAAAAGTGAAAGGACTCGAAAGGGGCCAATGACAGGGGAAGAATTCCGCCTGGGATGAGCAATTTTACGAAGGGCAGGGTGGGATGCAAAGGTGGGAGGATACAACTGCCTGCTGAGGGGGGTGAGGAGGGTCCAGTCCACCAGCCCTCCCTTCCTCCTCCTTCTCCCCCCATGCCTCCCCAGTGCCTTCCTGCCCTGCCCTCCCCAAGGCTGAGTCCCTTCCCCTAAGCTCCCAGAGACACTGCTGCCCACTCCCTGCCCCCATCCTCCAGGAATGCTCCGGCCTGCCCTGCCCCAGCGTCTCCTCCTCCCCTGCCTGTGCAGTGCCACTCCTCTTGTCCCTCTTCTGGGGACTTCCCCACAAACAGCCTCCCAACTACAAGGTCTCCCCCACCAGTAAGGCCTGCCAGTGCCCCCAATCCTGCCTTCCTCCATAAGCATTGAAGCACCCTTTCTTCTCTCGCCTACCCACAGGACCTGCCCAGCCCCCTCCTGCGCTGCCCATCACAGCGACTCCTAGATCGCGTGATCCGGCGCTATGCTGAGGTGGCTGATGCTGGAAGCATCTTCATGGACCACTTCACTGACCGCGACAAGATGCGTCTGCTGTACACGCTGGCTGTCAACACTCACCCCATCCTCCTCCAGGTGCTTAGCAGCCAGCCCTCCAGGCTGCAAGTCAAGGGACCAGGGACCAGCTCTGTGTTGAGCTCTTTCCCTCCTTTTACTGCACGCCTTGAGGACACCAGCCCATTGTAGACCTCTTTGTGGTATTCAGAAAATATTTGTTGACGGTGTCTCACATCTGTGATAACAGTCACTTGGGAAGCTGAGGCAGGAGGATTCCTTGAAGCAAGGAGTTTGAGACCAGCCTAGTCCCAGTAACCTAGGAGGCTGAGGCAGGAGGATCATTTGAGCCCAGGAGTTCAAGGCTGCAGGGAGCTATGATCAGGCCACTTTACACCATCTTGGGGGACAGAGCAAGATGGAGGGGGGGAGGGAAAGGGAAAGAAGGGAGGGCAGAGGAGAAGAGGGGAGGGGAAGGAGATTTGTTGGTATCTCTTGTGTGAAAGTTCCTGGTGGGGGAGGTAGGTAGTTGGGGACAGTAGCCACCTTCACTGCTTGAGGCAGCACTGAAGGGCTTCAGAAAAGAAGGAAGCTTTGCCCTGTGCCTCAAAGATCAGTAAGATTCGAGTAAGCTCAGGAAGTGGAGAAATAGCCAAAGAATGACCCACCCAGAGATAACCCCTGAAGCTATATTTGGAAAAGAGAAAAAATGGAAGTAACCTAAATATCTGACAAAAAGGTAATGGGCAAGTAAATGAGGATGTATTAGAGCCTGAGTCAGCAGGACAGATATGGTGGCTCTTTTCTTCATGCAGCTTCCAGTCCAATGGGAAACCAACATACATAGAACAGATGGAGTCCAATCAGATGGAGTCTGCGATTGCCCCCTGACCCCAAGGGTCAAAACACAGAAGTCATGGAATGGACACAAAGGGAACTAGGAAGTGAGAGGGATTTGTGGGGAGAGGAAAAGGAGTAGAAAAAGGAAGAGGAAGGATGAAGAAAAGGGAGAGAAGGAGAAGGAGGGGTAGGAGGAGAAGAAAAGGAAGGAGAGAAGAAGAAGGAATAGGAAGAGGAAGGGGAGAGGTGAAGGTAGAGGAGAATGAAGCTGACTGAATACATAACAACAGCTCTCATTTACCTGGCACCTGCCACTTGTCAGGCATTGTGTTGAGCATTTGACATTATCATCTCATTTAATGCTCACAGCAACCCCCTGGGAATTTTATTATTGTCTCCTTTTCTAGATGAGGTTAAGTAGGGCTCAGAGAAGTGATGTGATTTGGCCAAAGTCACTCAGCCAGTGTTGGCAATGGGCAAACCCAGAGCTGTCACCCCTTGGAGGCCATGCTCTTCCTCTTGAAATCTGCCTAGTAATGTTGGCATTCGAAATACTAGAGGAGGAAAACAAATTGTTTATTGTCCTACACTTTCCAAGGTCTTTTCTCCCAGACCCTGGCTATTTCCAGGCCTGGCTCCTAAGTAGTGTAGGTTGAGACCATGTGGCTGAGACCCTCCACTTAACCCTGGGCTCTGCCCAGGAAGATCATAGTGTGGAACCCAGGAATGGCTGCATGCCCACACAGTAAGTAATGGTCCATGAAGTGGTCCATGAAGATGCTTCCAGCATCAGGTCATACCTCTGCAACACATAGTGAAAAATGTCCCCTCTAAGCTAATGGACATGGATTCTTCACAATGTGGTAGGTGGGATAAAAAGGGCAGAGGACCTCAGAAATCATCAGAGATGTTGATAACTTTGTCTTTTAAAGAAGAAAAATAAGGAATAAAGCTTATAGTTCTAAAAGTGTAAAATGCATGTATAGTTTCTGTTATTTTCCCTGTGGAAACACAATTCTAGATACAGTTGACTCAATCAATACTCAAGAAAAGGCCAACCAAGCTTCCCTCCTTTCTACTTCATCTCACAAATCTACAAGGTTGGAGCTCTTACAAGGAGACAGAGGAGACCAGGCTATGTGCTTCTGTAGGCCAGTACTAGTCTGTCTGGAAGGTTCCAATCAGTTGGGGAACATCTGTCTGATGTATTTAGTTATCTCAGCCAGGCAGATTCAACAACAGCTGGCAGAAGAGAGATTTTAGGCCAGAGCAGCAGTTCCCAAAACTTGAGTCACCCAAGAGCCCACCATCACAATTTTTGTCCTATCCCAGAACCAGGTACCTGTACTATTATTTTTTAAAATATTTTTATTTAAATCAGCCTTAAGCTAACTCTCTATTATTTTTCCCATAGCTTCTTCCTAAGCAATGATATCTGTGAAATCTAAACATATTTCTCCAAATCCTGGATACCATCTAAAAGTTCAGCAAGTTCATTAGCATTCTCGAACCCAACTTGAAGGAGCTCTGTTGAAAAAAGTACACTTCAAAGAAACAAAACTAGCCTCCTTTTCTGAGTATTTCCATCGAGACTAGAATATAAAAGTGGGCAGGGGCAAGGGTACTGCCATGTTCCAAGAGGTATAAAAAAGGTTAAGAGATACTTTGCTGACATGTTTTGAGACCTTGGATGCCTATGTGAGGCTGATCTTTCTGTGCTTACAGTGAGAGATAGAGAGAAAGGGAAAATGTTGTCACCATAAGATTTTTCTCTCTAATCTTCTAATGCCTCCTCCTTCTGGTTTGGCAGATCTTCCCTGGGGCTGAAGGATGGCCACTGCCCAAGTACCTGGGTGCCTGTGGCAGATTCCTCATCAGCACCAGCACCAGACCGCTGCAGGAATTCTACGGTGCGCCCCCAGACCAGGCAGCCGACCTTGCCTACCAGCTCCTTAGTGTCCTGGAGTCTCTGAGGAGCAACGATTTGAACTATTTCTTCTACTTCACCCATGTTGACGCAGGCATGTTTGGCATCTTTAACAATGGGCATCTGTTCATCCGGGATGCCAGTGCACTGGGCGTCATTGACAAGCAGGAAGGTACTCAGCATGGGCCTGGCTGAGCAGATGTCAGAGGGGAAGTCAGGGTGACAGGAGCTAGGGAAGGGTGGCTGGGAGTCACACTATTGGGCCTTTCCTGACTCCAGGCATCACAGTGAGAGCAATTCAGAGAATGTCAGATGTCCTGTAAAATTGTCCCTCACTCTCATTTGAATTTCTGCTCTACCTCCAAAACAAAGTGGACTTGGTTTTGTCCATGAGGGGCATTGTGCATACTCGCACAGCCTGGGCTGCATCCCCACAGGGCAGTGCTATTGTCCTATCAGGTCTGTGTGGCTCAGGGACGATGTAGCTCAGGGACCTGCCCTGCTTCTCCTCACACACACACACACAACTCCCAGGTTCATCTTCCCCTCAGAGCCTTTCTGATCAGATGCTTTTAGCTTTCGTCTAAAACTTAAATATCTGGCTGATTCACTGGTACATTTTGCAATTCATTTTGGAACATTTGCTTTTATGAAACTTTCAAATTAAAAAATATGGAACCAAATCATTGAGGTGGATGAGTGAATCATGCTTCTTACTATGTGCAAAGGCTCATCCACAGTTTTAGAACTCTTTGAACATCCTGATCTCTAACAGTGACCAAATTTTCTGAGCCTGATAACAGAACAAATTATTTCGTTTCCTGATTTTTGATTTTGTTTATATGAGAGGGTCTACAAAGATTGGCAAATTAAACCACACTTACTCATTTCCTGATTTGCTTTTATTAAGAAGGCTCAAATTAGAAAAAAATGAGGCTGATCCCAGAATATTCAGGTTATGTAAAATTCTAAAGGTCAATACCATTACAACCACTTGGATACATATTTAGAATTACCTGTTTTCTCTTCTGTCTTTGTATTTTAAAAGAGCAAATGAAACCAGTCCTAATAATTTCCTGAATTCCCTAATTCAATAATAATAGAAATACTAACAATATGAATGCGATCCCTACAATTATAAGCCCAAACTCCAATAGGGATAAGTGGGGGTTTTCCGTGCCTAGGCCTCAATCTAGTGTAGCAGAGAGAGCTCCTCCCATGTGGTTCTCAGAAGAAGCCATTGTGTCTCTGAGCTCTAAATCTCCTGGCGACAGGAAAATGCTAAGAGACTAAACCATTTTGCCCAGAAATTCT
Organism: Loris lydekkerianus; assembly: GCA_963574355.1. NCBI lineage: Eukaryota > Metazoa > Chordata > Mammalia > Primates > Lorisidae > Loris > Loris lydekkerianus. The sequence goes on along the minus strand of CAUYPK010059104.1, from coordinate 6,330 downwards.
AATTAGTAGTGCCCTCCCCCAAGGAGCATAGGGTATGTAATATTTCCCATTTCTTTTCTAGGCAGTCAAGCAGCCACCAGGACAGAAAAGAACAAAGACATTTTTAGCTGCCTCGTTTCTGGCTGCCAGGCCCAGCTGCCCTCCTGTGATACCATCCCTGAGAAGCAGAGTCTGGTACTGGTGTGTCAGCAGTTGCTACCTCGACTTCTCCTGAAGAGGTTTCCCTACCAGGTGCAAGAGGAGATTGACTCTGCTCTCACTCAGTGTGGAGAGGCTGCCCGCCCAGACTCAGAAGTCTTTGGGGCCGCCAGCCGGCTAAAGGACATCCTCAGACCCATGAGAATCTGTGACCCCAGATTTGCCTACCGCTACCCAGACTGCAAATATAATGACAAGTTCTGAGGGGCTAAGGCCTGGCTGGCCTCAAGGGAACAACACACTTAGCCCTCCATTTCTCTGGCTAAGTTGCTGCAAGTTTGAAAGCAGTAGCTCCATTTTAAACATTAGGAGATATGCCTATTCACTTCCCAAGGACTAATGATCAGTTGTGCTACCAAAGCAGGGGTTGTGTGATTTCCACTCCATCCCAGGCTGGGCCATCCTCACAGATCCCAGAGGTGGGCATCAGAAGACCCCAGTATGGACCTTCACTCAATGTGTTTGAGCCCCTGTTTCCTCTATTCTGCACCAAATCTTGTGAGAGTGATAGAAGCCAAAGTGAGAGGGCCCTGGGACACATGATCCCCACCCCAGTGCAGGTGGTTACAAATAGCATTGTTCCAGAAGCATGCTCAGGAGGCTGAGGAGGAGGGGAGGGTCCAGGCCAGTAGCACTTTAGAAAAGAGGGCTCCTTCCTGCTCCCTACGTGCCATGAGGTGAGAAGACACATGCCCGCCAAAGAGGCATTCCTGCCACAGCCACTGCTGGGCCATGCTGTAGTGCCTGGGGCTCCAGATATAGTGCACACGGGGCATCTCATGGTGTGGGAAGGAGCCTGGGGTTAGAAGAGCAGTGGCCAAGTGGACTGTTGCATCAGGCTGCAAGGGTGAGCCCTAGTGAAGGAGAGAAGGCCAGGCAGAAGCTTGCTAGGCCACTGTCCTCAAAACTGAAGAAAAATTCAACAGGCTGTCAGAGTGTCCTCAAAGCAAAAGTGGTCATCAGAGGAGCCCTGTGCCTTCCTCAAATGGACACCCTTAGAATCCCGGCTACGTTTAGTCACTGGCAGGAATGGCCTGTAGGAAGCGTGGCCTTGGCCTCATTGCAAACATGGATTTCTGAGCACAGCACCTAGGGCCCCTCTCCCTAGATTAGGAGGCCTGTGAGTGGGAGAAGATTCTCACTGTAAGCCACAACTGGGCACCAGGCCCAGCTTTCTTCACACACAGGACTCAGAGGAGTCCCAAAAATTTTCATTCATACTTGGCCTTACAGTTTCATTATATAAATATATTTTTTAAGGTCATCCAATAGAATATAGTTTGTTTGCTTTTATACCTTTTAAGTATTTAGCCACATAGCATGTGGGTTTCCATGTGTGCTCTTGCCCCAACCCCTGAAACATTAGCAAGGCTCTTCTGGACCTTTACCCAGCCTCTCTGCCAGCCCTCCACCCCCAAGGTCCTCTCCATTTACCTCCAAGGTCACTTGGTTCTGACCTTACTATGGGCCTTGCTATGCCTATGGGGAAACTGAGGTCCAGAGAGGACGAGTGATTTTCTGAGATAGCTATAGAACTCCTGTTACCCATCCATGCTTCTCTTACCTTCCCCTTCAACCTCTGCCTCTCACCCTATAATATCCAATTCTTGTCTCTTCACTCATATTTAAAAATAGACCCCCAAAAGCCTGATATGTGGTATACTGGGCTGCCTTTTGATTGCTGTGGTCACTGCCTGAAAGCAACCATGGCACTGGGGATGACAAGCCAACATTATGGAAGAGCAGCCTTGGGCTGGCTTGGAATCATTGAAATGGCTGCCTTGTAGCTGGGTATGGAGGCTGAAGACTGGCCACCCTTTTCCACCTGTGCAGTCATGGTCCCTCCTCAAAGCCCAGGAAAGAGGCTACAGCCTCCAGATCCTCCAGAGAACCACAGAGGAGAAAGAGTTTCCACACAGACCCTCTGAAGCACAAGCCAGGCCCTAGTGTTTTTCCACTGCAAAAAGCTTCCATGTAATGAGTGACTTTGAGGGAGGGCCCTAGGGAATCCAGAAATGGGCTAGTGTATGGTCTAAGGTAAACTTCTAACCCCTTCCCTGCATGTCTGCCCACCTGCAAAGGCAAAAGGAGACTACTTACTCCCTTTTCTCCTCCAGACCTGTTGCCTGAGACTCTGAGGAATGTTCCTTCAAAACCATCATGTAACTCCTAGCGCTGCTGAGTCCAGGCAGGAAATGTAGCCACAGGTCCCTCCTGAATCAGCAGAAAGAGAGCTTGTTCCCTAAGCCACTTGAGTGCTCCCTGAAGGGAGCAGTTAGAAGATTTGTTTTAACTATAAATTATAAGACTGTACAAGTACAGCTGTGTTCACATTCACAGTGTAAGTCAAGAACTAAGAAAGGCAAGGCAGATGTTAGGGCCTACATATGCTTAGGAATGGCCTAGAAATAGTTCCCCAGCTAGTGGCTTTCCCCAGGTTTTTGAGGTCCCAGAGTCCCTTTCCTCATACACTTTCATGGCAGAGCAAATGTATTGTTCTTGTCAACATGCTTAAAGACCATGGGCCCCACTCAGGTGCTGCCTTCAGGGGACATCAGCCCCCTTCCCCTAGCCATCTGCTGATGCTCTCTCCCACTCCCTCCCTGCAGTGGGCACAGAACTTAACTATTCAGATCTCCCTTTAAGGAATAACTCTTGCCAGCATGGGAGTATAGTTATCAGGGAGCCTCAGCTATCAGCTCCTTCAGGCGGTGCCTCAGCAGCAAAGAGTAACTTCACTTGAGGTCACATCTTTCCTAGAGCTTATCTCTATCCAGTGACTTGGCATGGGAGGTGTGAAGGCCCAGCCATTCTAGCCTACTGATCAATAACTCTGAGAGGCAGTTCTCCTTCAAGAATTCTCCACAAAGCTGGTCAAGACGCTGTTGGTTCTGCATCACAATCTAACTTCCCTCTGCCTATCCTGCTTCCTCTGTATTCCTTTCTACAGATGCTGATCCACATTAAACATTTCTCATCCTGTAATGGTGGGCCCCAGTGGCTCAGCGCCTGTGACTCAAACAGCTAAGGCACCAGCCACATACACCTGAGCTGGAGGGTTCGAATCCAGCCCGGGCCCACCAAAAAACAATGACAGCTGCAACCAAAAAATAGCCGGGCATTGTGGTGGGCACCTGTAGTCCCAGCTACTTGGGAGGCGGAGGCAGGAGAATCACTTGAGCCCAAGAGTTGGAGGTTGCTGGGAGCTGTGAAGCCCTGGAACTAAACCCCGGCAAACAGCTTGCGGCTCTGGCCAAAAAAAAAAAAAAAACAAAAAAAAAAAGGTGGCCCCCAGAAAGATATGTGTAGGTCCCAATCCCCAGAACCTGTGACTATTACTTTAAGTGACAAAAGATGTGATTAAGTTAAGGATTAAGAGGAGGAGACTATCCTGGATAAATGCCATCACATATATCATTAAAAGAGAGAGGCAGAGGGGGTTTTGAGCAAAAGAAGAGGGGATGATGTGAAGACAGAAGCAGAGATTGAGATGATGCAGCCACAAGCCAGAGAACTTCAGCAGTCATGAGGAGCTATAAGAGGCAAGGAATGGATTCTCCTGCAGAACCTCCAGAGGGAATAAGACCCTGCCCACACCTTTATTTCAGCCCAGTGAGACTGACTTTAGTTTTCTGGCTTCCAGAACTGTAAGAGAATAAATTTCTATTGTTTTGAGCCACCCACTTTATTGTAGTTTGTTTTAGCACTTACAGGGAGCTAATACATACCCTAAAGTACACCTTAGTATCTTCTTCCAGAGAACCCATCCTGCAACATTCTCCAAATCCAGGATATTATGATTAATTCAAACACAAGACCCAACATGAGAGAGTATGTGATGTGTCCATATCCAGGGCTGAGGGTTTCATTTCTTCTCTTAGAAAATTCCATGCATCATTTAAGACCCTTTCTGAATCCTATCTTAACCCAAAGCTTTTCCTGACAGCATAGCCCCTAGGGATCCCTTTCTGAATTCTGTCATTGAACTCCTAAATGATGGGTTTGTGCCCTGTGTGAGACTAATCCCAAGGGTATACCAAAGAGATCTGTGACCCACCCTCCCATGCAGCTAGGAGCTCCCTGAGAGTGGTGACGTGGTGCTTTGTGTTTCCCATAGCAACTGGCACAGAGCCAAGCACAGAGCAGATACTTAGAAAATGGAAAATGTTCTTGCTGAGGATAACGGCTGTTTTCTAGCCCTTTCTTGTTCCCACACTATACTAGCCATACATGGATCAGAGCCACGTCATTGGGAACAGTACCTTCCCCTCAATAGCAAGGAGATAGTTGAGTTAACATGACTTCAGCCAGAGTAAAATCATTGTCGTGCATTCCCAGTCCCCTAGAATTTGACTGGAGGCATTACAGTATAGTCCTGAGTAATATCAGCCACTGCTTTTTAGACTGCAGGATGAGCACTTAATTCATGAGACTCAGGGCAAACTGAGAATGTGAGATCCTCTCTTCAAAAATTATTAAAATTTGCAAGATGAGGAGCCAAAATGGTTGCTTAATGGTAGCCCCGTTGCAGCCTCTCCTGACAAAAAAGGGGAGAAGTGCATGCAGGCACCACCATTTGGCTCACCCCTCTCAAAGACAGTGCTGTAAGGCCCCGGAGCAACTGCACAGGACACCAAGAGCAAAAAGGAGTAGCAGGAAGGGAAATCAATGGGGAAAACGTAGTCAAATCAATCCAATAGCCTAGAGTTAAGGCAGGACAAGGTAGAGAGGAAGAAAAGAAAGGAAAAATAGAAGGAAGGGGGGGAGTGAAACCACACAGGAGGAAAAACTAGCAAAAAAAAAAAAAATGGCAAAATGAAAAAAAAAAAAAAGACTAGATCGACTCCCCCAATGGACCACAATGAAGCTACACTGAAAATTCCAACCTTAAAGAAATTTTTTTAATGACAGAAATGGAATTCAGAATTTTCACAGCAATAAAGATGAATGGAATTAAAGAGAAAGTAAAAAACAGCAAAAAGGAATCCAAAATTTGCCTTGAAACATCAGTGAAATTAAAGACAAAGTCACCAAAGACCTGGATATAATTAGGAAAGACCTCAAAGAATCAAAAGAAGCATTCAGGAAATTTCAAAACACAGCAGAGAGTTTTGGCAACAGATTAAACCATGGAGAAGAAAGAATATTAGCACTTAAAGGTAAGACTTTTGAGCAAAGCCAATCATTTTAAAGGGCAGAAATTAAGAGAGCAAAAGCAAAGCAATGTCTTAGACCAGAATTTCTCTACCTGTGGGTTGTGACCTACAGGAACTGTATTTTATTTATTTATTTATTTTTATTAAATCATAGCTGTGTACATTGATATGCTCATGGGGCATCATACACTAGGTTCATAGACCGTTTGAAACATTTTCATAACACTGGTTAACATACCTTTCCTGGCATTTTTTTAGTTACTGTGCTAAGACATATATATTCTACATTTACTAAGTTTCACATATACCATTGTAAGATGCACCACAGGTGTAACAACACCTAACACACTCCCTCTACCCACCTTCCCCCTCCCTCCCCTCCTTTTCCCCCTTCCCCCCATTCTTAGGTTGTAACTGGGTTATAGCTTTCATGTGAAAGCCCTAAATTAGTTTCATAGTAGGGCTGAGTACATTGGGTACTTTGTCTTCCATTCTTGAGATACTTTACTACGAAGAATGTTTTCCAGCTCCATCCATGTAAACATGAAAGAGGTGAAGTCTCCATCTTTCTTTAAGGCTGCATAATATTCCATGGTATACATATACCACAATTTATTAATCCATTCGTGGATCGATGGGCACTGGGGCTTTTTCCAGGACTTAGAAATTATGAATAGGGCTGCAATAAACATTCTGGTACAAATATCTTTGTTATGATGTGATTTTCGGTATTCTAGGTATATGTCCAGTAGAGGAATTAAAGGATTGAATGGCAGACCTATTTTTATTTTTAGTATTTTTTTTTATTAAATCATAGCTGCGTACATTGATATGATCATGGGTCATCATACACTAGCTTCACAGACCATTTGACACATTTTCATCACAATAGTTAACATAGCCTTCCTGGCATTTTCCCGATTACCATGCCAAGATATTTACATTCCACATTTACTAAGTTTCACATATACCCTTG
>CAUYPK010059102.1:0-10210 GCA_963574355.1 Loris lydekkerianus | reverse complement strand
GCTATAACCCAACTATACCACAAGACTTTGAGGAAAGGACCAAGGAAGGGGAAGGGAGGGGGGAGGTATGGGTGGAGGGAGGGTGATTGGTTGGGCCACATCTATCGTGCATATTTTTATCTATAATAAAAAAAAAAAAAGAAAAAAAGAGAAAGAAAAGAAAAAGGCTTTTACAGGACCATAATTTTATTAAATTTTAAAGAAAGTCAAAAAAAAAGAAAAAAAAAAAGAAAAGGGCACGCTTCTACACTGCTGGTGGGAATGTACACTAATACATTTTTTCTGGAAGGATGTTTGGAGAATACTTAGAGACCTAAAAATAGACCTGCCATTTGATCCTATAATTCCTCTACTAGGTATATACCCAGAAGACCAAAAGTCACAATATAACAAAAACATCTGTACCAGAATGTTTATTGAAGCCCAATTCATAATTGCTAAGTCATGGAAGAAGCCCAAGTGCCCATTGACCCACGAATGGACTAGCAAATTGTAGTACATGTATACCATGAAGTACTATGCAGCCTTAAAGAAAGATAGAGACTTTGCCTCTTTCATGTTTACATGGATGGAGCTGGAACATATTCTTCTTAACAAAGTATCTCAGGAATGGAAGAAAAAGTATCCAATTTACTCAGCTCTACTATGAAGCTAAATTATAGCTTTCACAAGAAGGCTATAACCCAGCTATAGCACAAGACTATGGGGAAAGGGCCAAGGAAGGGGAAGGGAGGGGGGAGGTTTTGGTAGAGGGAGGGTAATGGGTGAGGCCACATCTATGGTGCATCTTAGAATGGGTACAGGCTAAACTTAGTAAATGCAGAAAACAAATGCCTACATACAGTTCCTAAGAGAATGCCATGAAGGCTACGTTGAACTGTTTGATGAGAATATTTCAGATTGTATATGAAACCCACACATTGTACTCCTTAATTGCACTAATGTACACAGCTATGATTTAACAATAAAAATAAATAAATTTTTTTAAAAAACTTAGATTTAGCATTCATCTTGGATGTAAAAATTCTCAACAAAACACTAGCAAACAAGTCCAACTACATATGAAAGGAATTTTATATGCCATAATCAAGTGGGATTTCTTTCAGGAATGCAAGGTTGGTTTAATACCACAAAAATAAATTAATGGAATACAGTGTATTAATGGGAAAAAAAAAATTTCTTCATGAATTCATGACTTTATGATTTCCTCAATGTGGAAAAAACATCTGACAATAACATTCCTTCATGATAAAAACATTCAACAAACAAAGAATAATAGGAAATATTTCTATGCCAGAGATCTTTCTGTGCTTGGCTTATTTCTCTTAATGTTATGACCTCCAACCTGATAATGGGCAACTATGAAATACATAAGCAAAACTTAGAAATTAGAAGTAGAGAATCCTTAATTATAACTTTAATACATCTTCTAATAGTAGAAGAGATTATAAAAAGTTGATATAAAAACAGGAGAAGTGAACCAGATAATTAAAACAGTGACACTACACTAACAGACAAAATTTATATGCTTTTCAAATGCCACACTGATCAGATGCTAGGTTAGTAAGATAACTTTAACAAACTTCAAAGGATTGAAATAATAGTTACGTTCTCTGACCATAGAAAAATTAAATTAGAAATCATTAACAAAAATATCACTAAAAAATTCTCAATAGCCTCCAAATGAAATAAACCTAATGGGTCTATAAAGAAAGAAAGGAAATAAGAATTTAATTGGAATTTAATGCATCTTACATGTAGCAATGTATAGGATGTAGCTAAAACCAGCACTTAAAATCTTAAATTCATAAATTAGAAAAGAAAGTAAAAAATAAGCTTCCTTTTCAAGAAAGTTAGAAAAATAAAAATAAAGATGTCAACAGTAATCAATAAAACAGAAAACAATCAATAAAACAGAAAATCAATACAGCCAAAAGTTAAATATTTGAAAAGACTGATGAAATTGCTTTTATTGATACATAATATTTATGGGGTACTTGCAATATTTTATTCCATGTGTATAATGAACAGTCAGGATATTTGGGTATTTATCATTTCTACATGTTGGGAACATTTCAAGTCTAGCTATTTTGAAATATACCACACATTATTACTAACTATAGCCACCTACTCTGCTATTGATCATCACGACTTCTTCCTTCTATTTGTATGTTTGTACCCATTACCAACTTCACTTTATCCCCTCCAACCACCACACGCTTCTCAGTCTCTGGTATTATCCTTCTACTATCTGACTCCACGAGATCAACTTGTTAATCTCATATATGAGTGAGGACATGCAATATTTGTCTTTCTGTGCTTGGCTTATTTCCGTGCCTGTGTGACCCCCAGTTTCATCTATGTTGCTGCAGATGACATTTCATTCTTTTTGATGGCTGAATAGTATTCTATCCTGCATATATACCACATTTTCTATACACACTTATCTGATGAGAGACAGATTGATTCCATATCTTTATTACTGTGAATAGAGCTGTAATTAACATGGGAGTGCAGGTATACCTTTGATATACTGATTTCTGTTCCCTGATGATTAAGATCTTAAGCATTTTTCACATACTTGTTGGTCATTTGTATGTCTTTAGTAAAATGTCTATTCATGTCCTCTGGCCACTTTTTAATGGGATTACTTGTTTATTTCACTATTGCGCTCTTTGAGTTCCTTGTATATTCTGGGTATTAATCCCTTGTTGGATGAGTGTCTAGCAAATACTTTCTCCCATTCCACAGGTTTCCTCACTCTCTTGACTGTTTCCCTTGCCAGGTAGAAGTTTTTAAGTTTAATAGAGTCCCATTTGTCTATTTTTGTTTTTGTTGCCTGTACCTTTGAGGTCTTAACCTTAAGAGTTTTGCACAGACCAATGCCAAGTGTTTTCTTGTTTTCTCTTTGTAGTTTTATAGTTTGGGGTATTACATTTAAGTCTTTAATGCATCTTACATTAATGAAAGTGATAAATAATTATTCAAAACTAAATTTAAAAGAAGGCAAAAAACAACAATATCAGAAATGGAAAAAAGGTACAATACAGATCACACAGTAAGAGAAGAGGACAAATAAAGTTTAAAAAAGAATATGTTATCTTCAGATTTTTTTTTACATATAAAACACAAACAAAACATCCAGAAGCATTTTATTATTATATTAGAATTAGTAATAATAATTCTCAAGTTTACCAGATATAAGTTCAATATATAAAATGTGAGCATAGTGGCTTACATCTGTAACCCCAGATGTGGGAGGCTGAGGAGGGTGACTTGCTTGAGCTCAGGAGTTTGAGACTTGCCTGAGCGAGTGTGAGACCCTGACTCCTAAAAAAATGGAAAAACTCAGCCAACACCACAGTGAGTGCCTATAATCCCAGTGGCTTCCAGAGTCTGAGGCAGTGGGATGCCCACAGCCAGAGTCTGAGGTTGCAGCAAGCTATGATGCCTTTGCACTCGGCTGCTCAGGGCATAGGAACTCTGCCGCAACAAAAAAAAAAAAGCAAAGAAATACAAATTTTAAAAAAGCAAGGAAATAAAAAAAATTATATCTATTTTTATATACCAGAAAGGGTTACCATTATAATGTTACAGATATAAGGTATCACACTTTTTTGGGTCAAATTAAAAATTTTACCAACAGACATTATAAAAGGGATTTAAATAAATGTAACATATAGCATGTTCTATACAGCAAGACTCAAAATTCTGAGAATGAGGAAGTCGCTACAGATTAATTTATAGGATCAATTTAATTTCAATTACCATCTTTCTTGAAATCTGACAACATAGTACTACAATTTATATTAACAAGCTAAGGGTCATAAACAGTCGAAAGAGTTCTGAAAAAGGATAGGGTGCTGGACTTGCCCAACTAGATTTTTGGACTTTTACAACTGCAATAAAAACAGCATGTTATTATTATAATAATTGGCAAAGAAACTAGTGAAAAAAATGTTACCCAATAATAGGCACATACATACATGGGGACTCCATTTATGACAGAGGTGGAACTGCCAATCAACGTAGACAGAAAGAACTAATCAGTGAATAGTACAGGATAACTGGTTATTCATATGTGAAAAACATGTAATTGAAATGCTACCTTTAAACCAATTATAGATAAATTAAGAATTTTATTGTGAAAAGCCAATTTAAAAAATTTTAGAAGTACAGAAGATAATGCCTTTTGGAAATGATCAATTTGACTTTAAAAAAATTAAGACTGTTTAAAGATAAAAAAAATGTGAAAAGAGATTATCATAAGTTGGAAAAAAGATATTCATAAAACACAAATTGGATAGAATATTCTATTTACAGATACATAACAAACTTCTTAGAAATAACAGAAAAAAGACAACCTAAATAAAAAAATAGGCAAAAAAAACTAAATAGATTTTGATAGACCACAACCAGTCAATGAGCATACCAAAAAATACACAAGTTTGATAGTAATCAGAAAAATGCAAATCAAAGCTATAATGAGACAGCATATTATATCTTCCAAATTAAAAAGTTTAATAACTGCCAAGCAAGTATTGGCAAAGATAAGGACGCAAAGGGTACTCCCATATACTGCCTGTAAGGGTATAAATTGTTAGTATTTTGGAACACAATTTAGCATTTGTTTTAAGTTGTATAACTTATTAATTCCATTCCTAAGTATATATCACAGATAAACCTTTGCACATGTGTATCAGATGTTATTATTTCTGTTTATAGTAATAAAATATTGGAAATAACATGAAAAAAAAAAAAAGATTTACACTCCCATTAGCCATTCACAAAGACTACCACTTACACTTGTCTACAGTAGGCCTTTAGACATTTGAACAGTTTGATGAAATGTCAAAGCAACATCAATAAACTTATAGAGCACCATAATTAAGGACACAGACTCTGGAGTCATATTGCCAAAGCCTGCACCTGGCTTCATGCTTACTAGATTGACCATATTATGTCTCAAAAGAAAGAGGTTTGTCCAGGTGCAGTGGCTCATTCCTGTAATTATAGCAGTCTGGGAGGTCAAGGTGGGTAGATGGCTTGAGGTCAGGAGTTTGAGACCAGCCTAAGCAAGAGGGAGACCCCAACTCTACTAAAAATAAATAGAAAACCTAGCCACGCATTGTGGCCAGTCCCTGTAGTCCCAACCACTCCGGAGGCTAAGGCAAAGAATTGCTTGAGCCCAAGAGTTGCTGTGAGCTATGATGATGCCATGGTAGTCTGCTCAGGGTGACAGAGAGGGACTCTGTCACAAAAAAAAAAAAAAAAAAATTAATAACAGTGCCACTTCATAGGCTTATTCTGAAGATTAAATGAGTTAATTCATACAAAGCACTGGCATTTTCCTGGCACAAAATATGCCTCATCAGCATTAGCATTATAATTCAATTAAATATTCAGATGCCCGGCACAGTGCTAAAAGAAAACCGAGTCATTCGGAATAAAAAAAAAAAAAGAAGAGGGTGGCGCCTGTGGCTTAGTGAGTAAGGCACCGGCCCCATTTCCCGAGGGTGGCAGGTTCGAACCTGGCCCCAGCCAAACTGCAACAAAAAATAGCCGGGCATTGTGGCAGGTGCCTGTAGTCCCAGCTACTCGGGAGGCTGAGGCAAGAGAATCGCCTAAGCCCAGGACTTGGAGGTTGTTGTGAACTGTGACGCCGCAGCACTCTACCGAGGGTGATAAAATGAGACTCTGTCTCTAAAAAACAAAACAAAACAATAGTCTTAAGAAAGCAATACATATTTCTAAAACAAATAAAACATACAAATAACATAAAGTGGTATCCATTCCTTGCACCCTGTCTACCCATTTTATGCCTGTACATGCTCTCCATAACCTCTTACTGTTGACCTGAAAAAGGACTAAACCAACATAAGCAGATGCCAAGAAGCACTGTCACAAAATGTTTTGATGCTTCACTGTATTTTAATTCTGACAATTTTGGTTACTAAATTTCTAAATTTTTTTATTGCTCTTCCAGTTAATCCACATCACGCTACATAACTATTGTGTGAATTTCTCTCTAATGAGACTTTTTAAAATACCAATTTCCAGGAGGAACTAAATAAATATATTTAATTGCCAAATAAATAGAGAAGAGTTTCATTTATTTTAATCTCTTTCTCTAAAACTATGGAAAAATCAGAAAGAAAAGAAATTGTCCTGAATGTTAGATCCTTAAGTAAAAAAAAAAAAAAAAAAAGTCAGTAAAATATGTAAATAGTAATAAATATAAGGAACAAAGCGGTTAAATATTAATAATAAGCAGTATCATTGGGATTCTAGAAACTTGCAGGATAAAATGTGTTTATTACATTTTCAATAAAACACATTAAAATTAATGAAATTAAAAATAACAAGCATTCACATTTTGAAAAATCATCAAAGTAATGCATCTACAAGTATTCCCCTGTCTTCAAGAGCAAGATTTTTAAGAAGTTAAAATTATTTGAATCATGCTATAACCATTCTAAATGTCTAGTGAATTAAACAAAGAATTTTGACAATTGGGTTACACTCTCATAGGTTTTTCTCAGTCTATCAGGTAGATGACATGTACCTACACTATATGTTGCTAATATAATTAAACTATGAATTATCTTTGACCTAGGCTAGTTACTACTGAGATATAATAAAAGGAAGAAGTAGCAGCACATAGTCCAGTTGTTAACAACATGGATTTTGAAGCCAGACTTCCTAGGTTCAAAATCCAGTCTACCTTCTAGTACAATGTCACTTTGGGCAGTTACATAACCTCTCTGTCTTGGTTTCTTCATCTGTGAACACACATGGTAACAGTACACACCTCAAATGCTTGATATATAAATTCCTCAGAAAACAAATGGTAAGCACTGAAAAAACTGGGGATAAAGCAGAATCAGTATCAGAACTTAGAACAATACTTGAGTGTGTAATTTAAGTACCTGCTATTTCTTGATTCTGGCCTTACTCAAAGTGTGGTCAGTGGACCACAACCATCAGAATTATGTGTTTGAAAAAGTAACCACCTGATCCTCACACCAAGCAAACAGAAATTAGAATCTCTTGTGGTAAAATCCCAGGGACCTGCATCCTAAGTGATTCTTACACACTGAAGCTTGAGAAGCACTGCATTAAGCTGCATTAAGCACTGTATTACTCTTAATTAAGAGTATTCACACAATTACCTTTATCTTTTGCTTTATCTCCACATCTGAAATGTGATCTCTATTTATACCATTCATCTAAATCCTTCAGTAGTTTTTTATTTATTATTAGTGTCAGGCATCATTAGTCAAGAGCAGACTCCCAAATTCAGCTCTATGTCATCCTGGTAAAGCTACTTAGTTTTTCTTAGAACATTTAAGTTTGGTGTCAGCTGGATAATTTCTAGGGTTAAAATGAACATCATTAAAGAACATGAATTCATGTTAGTGGAACCAAAAGAAATAAGCCACACTGTAGCACAGTGTTTGACACAGTAAATGCTTACTAAATGGCAGATGCCCATAGTTGTGATTACTTCTTAGAAATTCTGGATTATATAATCTCCGGTGGGACAATACAGTAAAGGCTACAAAACAATCCCCAAAGCTATTTTTGCTACTCTGAATTCCTCAATATTAAGTATTTTCATCGTAAGAGAATTTTTAGCGTAGCACATTGCCATCCAGAATAAAGACCACATTTCCCAGACTCTCTTGCAATTCTATATAGCTTGCAATTAAGTTCTAGTCCATAGGTATAGGCAAAGGTGTTAACATCCCTAAGCGCCTACTACTCTTTTTTTCTTTATTTCTTTTCTTTATCCTGCTACATGGGACTCAGAAACAACCAGGGACCACAAGGTAAGGGCTGGCCAGGAGTGGTTCTTGCCTGTAATCTTAGCACTCTGGGAGGCTGAGGCAGGTGGATTGCCTGAGCTCAGGAGTTTGAGACCAGCCTGACCAAGAGTAAGACCCCGTATCAAAAAACAGCCAGGCATTGTGGCGGGTGCCTGTAGTCCCAGCTACGTGGGGGGCTGAGGCAAGAGAATCACTTGAGCCCAAGAGTTGGAGGTTGCTGTGAGCTGTGACACCAGGGCACTCTACCAAGGGTGACAAAGGGAGACCTTGTCTCAAAAGAAAAAAAAAAAGGATAAGGGCTGCATCCTAGAGATTGCAAATGAGTGAGTTTAAAAGAACCTGGGTCCCTTAGGAATTAGCCAATTCGATCCTAGACTGCATCTGCCCAAAACTCCTTGAAAGAGAAATAAAAGTCTGTCCTATTTAAGCCAAGATTATTTAGGAATCTTCTGCTACTCACAGCCAAACCCAGTGCTAATTGTTAGTAGGTAGCTGCCTCCCCCAAAAGGGAGTGAACAGTCTTGCTCCCTTACTTACATAGTATGTTTCATTTGGATGTGATGTCAAAAGGCACTTATACAAGCTGATTTCTGAGTAGAGCAACAGGAGAAATGGTTGGAGGACCTGGGAATATTCATTATGCTAGAATTGTTTTCAAACAGCTGAAGTTGTTTCTCCTGTCCTAGCACTGAGTACTTCCAATTCTCCACAGAATTCTGGAGTACCAGGGATCCTGAGTTTCATAATCCTCAGCCTCAGCATACAAATAAACTCTCTGAAATACAAAAATAGCACATTTTTGTGGGACAAGAAATATGTGCACTTTTCCCAGAAAAGACAGTTGTAGTTTCCACAATATTTTCAAAGAGCTGTTGATTCCAATAGTAATATAGTTCCTTAATATCAAAATGTACAGAAATGACTTGTGCTGGAACTCATGGTCTTTTCCCTCAGTGGTGGTCACAACCCCCAAATTCAGCCATTCTATTCTAAAAGTCTCTATACAAAAGACCCAATCTGAAGTCTGACCATTTCAAAATGGGAAACGGCAAGGCACCCCTCAAAAAGTCAGAATCTCTGAGCCCTTGATCAGGACCAGGTACATAATCCATGTAGGCCAATGCAAAAATCTTCAAAATGCAGGGCAAAACCTTCAGCTTTCCAAGAAGTAGAGAAGCACTGAAAAGAAAAGGAGTTATAAGTTGTACTATATTACCTTTTTTCCTTCTAGGTCAACATTTTTAGTGTAAGTGGTTGGAAAATATAATAAGACTTTCCAGTTGTTCATTGCCTTTCCTTGTTCAAAACAAGTTCTGGTTTGAATGCAAAAAATGGCCTCACAGGTCTGTCAGTTCCCCTGAATACCCAGATGCAGAGGTGTTGATATGGAGCATGAGCACAGAATTTCAGTGGACTCACAATGCATGAAAGGTTAGTCAGAATGACTACCGAGTTCAAAGATGAAATTAAGAATTTTAAGATGATAGCAGAGTATTTAAACCAAGTGTGCACCCTTTTGAGCACAGATCAATATATGCCTATGAAGCTGACACTTGTCTCTGTTCTCACATTTCTCTTCATACTTTCTGTCCTCAAACAACAAATAACCTCTCTGCTCATTTCTTCTTGATGTTTCTGTAAATATAAGCCACACTGCCCAGTGATTGTAAACTGAAAACTAACAGAGTTGATCTGGTAAATTTGGAGAATAAGGGAGTTGTTGGCTAGAGAAGGATGTTACACCTTCTTCTGCTCAAACCAGGAAGGCTCCTTGACTGAAGTAAGGATGTAAATGCCAGTTACCTTAAAAAAAAAAATCTTCATAAGGAATGTCTAGATTCAAAGCAACTGATCAGTTTTCATTCACTCTTTCCTTTATTGTCTCTTTATTTGACCATTTCAAATTGTGAACAAGATGCTGACAATTTAACTGTGAACAGTTAAGGCAGATATAGCTCCTGCCCTTATGTAACTAAAATAAACAGGCAATGACAGATAAGTCAAAAGTCATAAGGAATATCAAGGGGAAAGAATGGGGCACTAAGAAAAGGGCTTTGGGAACAAATAAGTCTTCCTTGAAAAATTCATCTCTACAATGAGCCCTTCATGTTGAATAAGAGCAAGTAAGGCCCAGGGAAAGGAAAGAAAGAAGTCAGGAACATGGGCACAAGTGGCAAGAGGAATTTCAAGGACAAGAAAGAAAATTCACAAGAGCTAGAACCAGGACCCACTAGACTCACTAAGAATCAAACATGTTAAGGAGTTTGAACTTTGTATGTAATAGGAAGCCACTGTAGAGTTTCATATTTGCTTTGTAAAAATATTACTCTGAAAATGAACAGATCTTAGAAGGGTACAGGTGAAACTTACTAAATGCAGAA
>CAUYPK010059101.1:0-68588 GCA_963574355.1 Loris lydekkerianus | reverse complement strand
GGCGTAATCACACCTCTGGGGCACCTCACAAGGGCAAGTGTGAAACTCAGCAAATGTGAATTGTATATGTCATGCCACGGTGACTGGGAAAATGCCAGGAAGGCTATGTTGAATATTGGGATGAAAATGTGTCAAATGGTTTATGAAGCTAGTATATGATGCCCCATGATCATATCAATGTACACAGCTATGATTTAATAAATAAAACAAATAAATAAAAAATAAAAAAAAATAAAAAAAAAATAAAAAAAATTTTGTTAAAAAAAGAAAAAAAAAAAAAAAAAAAAAACAACTTAATGGGACATCTCAAGCAACTGGAAAAGGAAGAACATTTCAACCCCAAACCCAGTAGAAGAAAATAAATTACAAAAATTAGAGCAGAATTAAAAGAAATTGAAAACTAAAAAAATTATACAACAGATCAACAAATTATAAAGTTGGTTGGCTAACCTAACCAGGAAAAAGAGTAAAATCTCTAATTTCATTAATTAGAAATGACAAAGACAAAATAACAACAGACTCCTCACAAACTCAAAAAATCCTTAATGAATATTACAAAAATTTATTCTCAGAAATACGAAAATCTGAAAGAAATTGACCAATACTTAGAGGCACGTCACCTTCCAAGACTTAACTGGAATCAACTGGAAATGTTGAACAGGCCAATATCAAGTTCTGAAATAGCATCAACCATACAAAATCTCCCTAAAAAGAAAAGCCTAGGACCAGATGGCTTCACGTCAGAATTCTACCAAACCTTTAAAAAGGAACTAGTACCTATATTACTCAACCTGTTCCAAAATACAGAAAAACAAGGAAGACTACCCAACACATTCTATGAAGCAAACATCACCCTGATCCCCCAAACAGGAAAAGACCCAACAAGAAAAGAAAATTATAGACCAATATCACTAATGAATATAGATGCAAAAATATTCAACAAGATGCTAACAAACAGAATCCAGCAACACATCAAACAAATTATACATCATGACCAAGTCAGTTTTATCCCAGGGTCTCAAGGCTGGTTCAATATCCATAAATCTATAAGTATAATTCAGTACATAAACAAATTAAAAAACAAAGACCATATGATTCTCTCAATTGATTCAGAAAAAGCTTTTGATAATATCCAGCATCCCTTCATGATCAGAACACTTAAGAAAATTGGTATAGAAGGAACATTTCTTAAAGTGATAGAGGCCATCCACAGCAAACCCACAGCCAATATCATATTGAATAGAGTTAAATTGAAATCATTTCTACTCAGATCACGAACCAGACAAGGTTGTCCATTGTCTCCAATGCTCTTTAACATTGTAATGGAAGTTTTAGCCACTGCAATTAGGGAAGAAAAGGCGATCAAGGGTATCCATATAGGGTCAGAAGAGATCAAACTTTCGCTCTTTGCAGATGATATGATTGTATACCTGGAAAACACCAGAGATTCTACTACAAAACTCTTAGAAGTGATCAAGAAATACAGCAGCACCTCAGGTTACAAAATCAACATTCATAATTTGGTAGCCTTTATATATACCTACAATAGTCAAGCTGAAAAAAACAGTTAAGGACTCTATTCCATTCACAGTAGTGCCAAAGAAGGTGAAATATCTGGGAGTTTATCTAACAAAGGACGTGAAAGATCTCTATAAAGAGAACTATGAAACTCTAAGAAAAGAAATAGCTGAAAATGTTAACAAATGGAAAAACTTACCATGCTCATGGCTGGGATTAATCAACATTGTTAAAATTTTCATACTACCCAAAGCAATATACCATTTTAATGCAATTAATTATTAAAGCTCCACTGTCATACTTTAAAGATCTTGAAAAAATAATACTTTGTTTTATATGGAATCAGAAAAAAACTCAACTAGCAAAGACATTACTCAGAAATAAAAACAAAGCAGGAGGAATTATGCTACCAGAACTCAGACTATGCTATAAATTGGTAGTGATCAAAACAGCATAGTACTGGCACAAAAACATAAAGGTAGATGTATGGAACAGAACAGAGAACCAAGAGATGAACCCAACTATTTACCTTATTTGATCTTTGACAAGCCAATTAAAACCATCCAGAGGGGAAAAGATTCCCTATTTAACAAATGGTGCTGGTTGAACTGGCTGGTGACATGTAGAAGAGTGAAACTGGACCCATACCTTTCACCATTAACTATGATAGACTCTCACTGGATTGAAGATTTAAACTTAAGACATGAAACTGTAAAAATACTAGAAGAGAGTGCAGAAAAACTCTTGAAGAAATGGGTCTGGGTGAATATTTTATGAGGAGGACCCCCCAGGCAATTGAAGCAGCTTCAAAAATACACTACTGGGACCTGATCAAACTAAAAAGCTTCTGTACAGCCAAGAACACAGTATGTAAAGCAAGCAGACAGCCCTGAGAATGGGAGAAGATATTTGCAGGTTATGTCTCTGACAAAGGTTTAATAACCAGAATCCACAGAGAACTCAAACATATAAGCAAGAAAAGAGCAAGTGATCCCATCACAGGCTGGGCGAGGGACTTGAAAAGAAACTTCTCTGAAGAAGACAGGCACACGGCCTACAGACATATGAAAACATGCTCATCATCCTTAATCATCATAAAAATGCAAATAAAAACTTTGAGATATCATCTAACTCCAGTAAGATAAGCCTATATCACAAAATCCCAAGACCAAATGTTGGCGTAGATGTGGAGAAAAGGGAACACTTCTACACTGCTGGTGGGAATGCAAATTAATACATTCCTTTTGGAAAGATGTTTGGAGAACACTTAGAGATCTAAAAATAGATCTGCCATTCAATTCTATAATCCCTCTACTAGGTATATACCCAGAAGACCAAAAATCACATTATAACAAATATATTTGTACCAGAATGTTTATTGCAGCCCAATTCATAATTGCTAAGTCATGGAAAAAGCCCAAGTGCCCATTGATCCACAAATGGATTAATAAATTGTGGTATATGTATACCATGGAATATTATGCAGCCTTAAAGAAAGATGGGGACTTTACCTCTTTCATGTTTGCATGGATGAAGCTGGAACATATTCTTCTTAGTAAAATATCTCAAGAATGGAAGAAAAAGTTATCCAATGTAGTCAGCCCTACTATGAAACTAATTTATGGCTTTCATATGAAAGCTATAACCCAATTATAGTGTAATAATATAATGGTGAAGGGGGAGAGGGAGAAGAGGGGAGGGGGCAGAATGGGTGGAGGGAGAGTGATTGGTGGGATCACACTTACAGTGCATCTTACAAGGGTACATGTGAAACTTACTAGATGTAGAGTGTAAATGTCTCAACATAATAATTAAGAATATGAAGGCTATGTTAACCTGTATGATGAAAATATGTCAGATGGTATATAAAACAAGTGTATGTTGCCCCTGATTGCATTAATGGACACAGCTATGATTTAATAATAAATAAATAAATAAAAATTGTTGCAAATGGCATAAAGATATTCTTCATCATGGCTGAGTAGTATTCCATGCTATACATATGACACACTTTGTTAGTCTGTTCATGAAGTGATGGACTCTTGGGTTGATTCCATATCTTTGCAATTGTAAATTATGCTGCAATAAACATTTGAGTACATGTATATTTTTGTTAAAATGACTTCTTTCACTTTGGGTAAATGTCCAAAAGTGGATTGCTAGATCAAATGGTAGGTAGACTTTTACTTCTCTGAAGAATCTCCATACTGTTTTCCATAAGGTTTACAGTCTCACCAACAGTGTATAATTCTTTCTTTCTGCATTCATACCAGCATCTACTGTTTTGGGACTTTAAAATAAATGCAATTCTAACAGCAGAAAGGTGATATTTTATGGTGTTTTTAATTTGCATTTCCCTGATGATGAGTGATGTTGAATATTTTTTCATATGTTTATTGACCATGCATTTATTTTCTTTTGAAAAACTTCTGTCCTGTCTTTTGATCACTTATTAATGGGGTTGTTGGATGTTTTTTCTTGCTAATCTCTTTGTAGATTCTGGTTGTTAGCCCTTTATTGAATGTATAGTTTGTGAATATTTCCCCCCGTTTTTAGGTTATTTGCTCTCTCGATTATTCTGTGGCTGAGAAGAATTATTTATTTATTTAGCACAGAGCAAATAATCTACAAAATGAGGGGAAATATTCACAAAAGTATCACTTTGGTTGCCATCAGTAGAGTGCTGTAGCATCATAGCTCACAGCAACCTCAGACCATTGGGCTCAAGTAATTCTCTTGTCTCAACCTCCCAAATAGCTGGGACTACAGGCACCCACCACAGTGCCTGACTATTTCTTAGAGATGTGGTCTCTCAGTTGCTCAGGCTGGTCTCGAACTTGTGAGCTCAGGAAATCCACCCTCCTTGGCTTCCCAGAGTGCTGGGATTACAGACATGAGTCACCATGCCCGGCCTTGAAGAAGTTTTTAGTTTAATCAAGTCACATTTATTTATGTATTTATTTTTGTTGTTGCTGTGATTTCCATTAGGGACTTCTTCATAAATTCTTTGCCCAGCCTATATCTAGAAGAGATTTTGCAACATTTTCTTCCAGAATTCTTATGGTTTCAAGTCTTACAGGTTAAGTCTTTTATCCATCTTGAATTAATTTTTGTGAGTGGTAAGAGATTAATCCTGTGTCATTCTTCTGCAGCACCATTTATTGAGTAGGGCTTCTTTTTCCCAGGGCATGTTGTTGTCTCATTTGTCAACAATAAGTTTGTTGTATGTGGATTGTTTTACATCTGCATTTTCTGTTCTGTTCCATTAGCCTATGTCTCAATTTTTGTGCTAATACCATGCTGTTTTGGTTACTGTAGCCTGGTAGTATAGTTTGAAGTCAGGTAATGTGATGCCTCCAGATTTGTTCCGTTTGCTTAAGATTGCTTATTGGTCATGTGAACATTTTTCTGGTTCCAAATGAAGCATGAAATTACTGTTTCTAGATACATAATATATGACTTTGGTATTTTGATGGGGATTGCATTGAGTCTATAAATAACTTTGGTCAGTATGGACATTTTAACAATGTTGATTTTACTCATCCATGAGCATGCCAGAATTTTCCATTTCTTTGCATCAACTGTGACTACTTTCCTAGCTTTTTGTAATTATCTTTATAGAGATCTTTCACTTCCTTGATTAAGTATATTCCTTGGTATTTTCTTTTCTTTATAGCTATTGTGAATGGTATTGATCTTTGATTTGATTAGACTCTCAGCTTGACTATTACTGGTGCATAGGAATACTACTGATTTGTGTACACTGATTTTATAATCCAAGACTTTGGTGAATTTATTATCAATTAGAGGAGTCTCTTGGTAGAAACTTTGGGGTTTCTAGATATATGATCATAGCATCAGAAAAAAGCAATAATTTGACCTCCTCTTTCCAAATTTGATGCCCTTAATTTCTTTCTCTTACCCAATTGCTCTTGCTAGGACACCCCGGAATTTGTTGAATAGAAATGGTGACAGTAGGCATCTTGGTCTTGTTCCAGTTCTTAGTGGGAATGCTTTCAACTTCTTTTCATTAAATATGATGTTGGCTATGGGTTTGTCATATACGGATTTTGTAATTTTGAAATATGTTCTTTCTATGCTTAGTTTGTCGAGGGTGTTTATCATGATGAATTTTGTCATATGCTTTTTCCACATCTCTTGAAATGATCTTATGATCTCTGTTTTTACTTCTATTTGTGTGGTGAATCACGTTTATTAATTTACATACATTGAATCATTCTTGCATTTGTGAGATGAAGCCCACTTTGTCACGGTGGATTTTTTTTTTTTTTTAATATGCTTTTGAATTCTTTTTGCTGGTATTTTATTGGGGATTTTTTTTTTTTTTATCTCTATTCATAAGTGATATTGGTCTTTCGCTTTCTGTGTGTGTGTGTGTCCTTTCCTGCCTTTGCTATCAAGGAGATACTGGCTTCATAGAATGAGTGGGAAGGATTCCCTCCTTTTTGATGTTATGGAAAAATTTCTGCAGTGCAGATACCAACTCTTCTTTATAGATGTGCTAAAATTCCCCTGTGAATCCAGATGGCTCTGGATTTTTTGTTGTTCTTGTTGTTATTGTGGTCAGAAGAATTTTTATTATTGCTTCAACCTCACTGCTCATTATTGGTCTGTGCAGGAGTCCTATTTCTTCTTGACTGAGTCTTGAAAGGTTATGTATTTCCAAGAATTTGTTCATTTCCTCTATGTTTTTAATTTATGTATGTAGAAATTGTCATAGTATTCACAGATAATTTGTATTTCTGTGGTATCAACTATAATATCTTCTTTTTCATTTGATTGAGCTTCTCTTATCCTTTCTATTCTATTACTGGTTAGTTGTCTTTTTTATATAAACTTTTAAGACTATGAATTTTCCTTTTAGGACTCCTTTGCTGAATCCCATAGATTTTGATAGCTCATGGCTCTTTGTTAATCCCATTTGAGGAATCTTATGATTTTCACCTTAACTGAATCATTGAGCCAATAATTGTTGAGCAGCAAGATGTTTAATTTCCATGACTTTATATAGAATCTGATGTTTCTCTTGAAGATGATTTTTAGTTTTACTCCACTGTAATATGAGTATATTGTATCATTTTAATTTTTTTGAATTTATAAAGACATGTTTTGTGGTCCAAAATATGATCAATCTTGAAGAATTGTCGAGTCCCATCTGGGGTGCCACTTATTGGGGCCCAGGGACACTTTGTCTCTGGCCCCAACCCAAGGCTTTGTTGGAGCTGAGATGCTAGGTTGGGGGCCCACTCAATTGTATGGATGCAGGCCACTGCGCCAGCTTACTCGGGGTAGGTCTTGTTCTAGTCTTGGGTGCTGAAGCACCTTAGAAATCACAGTCAATATTAATAGGAGCAAGCATCTCGACAGCAGTCTCCCCCGGAGTCAGTCAGTCTTAGTTCCTGCAGCAGCTGCTCCCAAGCTTATTTATAGAAGTACTACGCCACAGGTGTGGAGCCTGCTATGCAATAATGTTGGTGTTGTCATCACATGCTCTTACTTGCTTTTGTGCTCTTTAATGAGAGACCAATGATGTTAAATGATGTTAAATCCTTTCCCCAATCCCTTATCACCAAGGTATTTCTCACAGGTGTCTCCTACAAAGAATGTTTCATGTGTTGATGAGAAGAATGTATATTTAGCATCTTTGAGTGAAATGTTTTGCAAATGTCTGTTAAGTCTATTTATTCTAGAGTTGTGTTTAAGTCTAGTATTTCTTTCTTTTTTCTCTGCTTTAATGATTTGTCCAGTTCTTTCAATGGGGTGTTTAAGTCCCTAGAAATTATAATGCTATTTTTAAAATCTTTTCTTAGATCTAGTAGAGTTTGCTTTATGAAGCTGGGTGCTCCTGTGTTGAGTGCATGAATGTTTAGAATTATGTGTTCTTGTTGAATTTCCCCTTTTACCATTACATAATGACCCTCTTTATTTTTCTTTACTATTGCTGATTTAAAGTCAATTCTATCTGATAGGAGAATGACCATGCCTGCTTTGTTTTGGTTTCCATTTATATGTAATATTTTTTTCCAGCCCTTCACCTTTTCACCTTGAATCTGTATGAGTCCTTGTCAGTTAGATATGTTTCCTAGAGACAGCAGATAATTGGCTTGCATTTTTTTATCCACTCAGACAGCCTATTTCTCTTGACTGTGGACTTCAAACCATTCATGATTTTTTTTTTTTTTTTTTTTGTGAGTGGGTCTCACTCTGGTCACCCTGAGTAGAGTGTGTCATGGCATCATAGCTCAGAGCAACCTCAAACTCTTGGGCTCAAGCAAAACCTATCCTCTTTCCTCACCCTCCTGAGTAGCTAGGACTACCACCAAAATGCCCAGCTAGTTTTTCTATTTTTAGTAGAGACAGGATCTCGCTTTTGATCAGGCTGGTCTCAAACTCTTAAGCTTAGACAATTCACCTCAACTTGACCTCCCAGGGTACTAGGATTACAAGCATGAGCCACTGCAGTCAGCCTTCATATCTGAATATGTTGATCTCTGTAGTAAGTTTTTTAACCACATCTGGAAATTGTTGTTGTTGTTATTGTTTGAGTTGTTTTTCCATTTTCTCTTGGATTTCATTGAGTGTCCTTATTTTCTCTTGGATTTCATTGAGCATGCAGTAATTTGTATTTGGACTTATTTTTCATTTCAATTTTTAAATTTTGTTAATATCCTTTGCTGTAGAGTTCATGTTCGCTTTTGGAGTTGTTCTTTAGCTCTGTTTTTTCTCACTTCTTGAGTTCTTTTGCTGATTCCATCTCATATAGAGCAGTTGTTGCTTCTTATTTTTGAATTTCTTTTGTTTAGATGAGGCTTCCATCAGCCCTCCCTTGTATGGGTGTCTTTGTAGCTTGTTTAGGATAAGAACTTTTGCCTCTATTTGTGGGTGGTTTAATGGAAATCTAGGTACTGAATAATTAGATATCTTGATGGTCATTTTTTCAATTGCTAGTTATTTAGAGGCTGTAGCAGTGGTAAGCTACATGTATGGAAATATTTCTGTTTCTCTTTGATAAATGTATGGAAATCTTTAAGATCTTTTCTCTTTCTCCAGCCTTGTGGACTTTCTTGGCCATGTGAATTTTATTGGCATGTTCAGATTTATCTCTGAAATAATAGGTGGTACTTGTGGGTATAAATCAACCTCACCATGTATAACTAGATCAGTAAATGTGGCAAAGAGCTGTACAAATTGACCTTCCTGTCAGTAGGTGATGGTCGCCAGAAGGAACAAGCTACAGTGTTGTTTGGGGCCTGTGACAAGCTCTAGTCCCTTAGGAGGAGTACTTGAATGCCCCAAGTATTATCTGGGGCCCTAGAACTTCCAGGCAACTTATTCTTTACCATAGCAGAGGCAGCGGGGGAGTAAATCTAGGTGCGGCTGGGTTGGATGAGCTTGCCCTTAGGCTCCACAAAAGCTGGTATGGCAACTGTTTCAGCAAAGTTTAAAGATCTGCTTCCAGATGCTGGGGAGAGCCACCATAAAGGAGCTAAAGTGGTCCCACTCAACAAAAAAGTCTGCTTATAGAAAAGGGTTCATCTAAGATTCATTATCTGGCAGTCAGGACTGGGTTTCACTCCTCTTCCCCTTCCCTGCTCAGAGACCTCCTTCTGGCATCTACTAGAAGGCAATACCCCAAACCAGCTGACCACCCCCATGATTGTGCCATCAGCTGGGAGCCCATTGCCCAGAATCCTGGCCTGGGCTGAGAGCACACAGCCTTCCCATGGGAGTAGGTGTGCTCTGTAAGCAATCTGCAACTGGGCCTACACTGCACTCTCCTCCCAGTTCTGTCCATGTGGGCTCCCTCACCTCCTGAGACTAGTTCACAAATCTCCCTTCCATTCCCTCAAGCAACACATTCAAGTTCTGGGGGCAAAGGATCTGGCCTGTAGGCTTGTCCCCAAGTCCCTGAAGATCAATTCTTAATACTTCTATGGAAAGTGTGCTGGTCCCAAGTTGCCTATGGGTGCTCAAGCAGGTTTAATATCCCTCCACTTTGATGTGTGCACTGTTCTGGTGGAGCTAGTGGGCAAGGCTGGTGAATGGGGAGCTCATAGTCCAAGCACCCCTTAGGGCTTTAAAAGGGATGGTTTGAGACCCACTCTCTGAGGAATCCTCAGTCTAGTGGTGGCTCAATTCTCTCTCAGCAGCTGTGGGTTAGGAGAGGGAAAGGGGAGGAAAAGAATCTGGATGGAAGAAAACTGGCACTCTGGTTGTTTGTATCTCTCTCTTTGAGAGGTCACCTGCCCAAATGTCCAGGCTGGGGTGGTGGTGAGGGGGGGAGGTGTCACACAAATCTCTTGGGACCCACTGGATCCTAGTGGCTCCTTCTATCCATGCCCCAGTTAGAAAATGTTTGTGTGGGAATGAGCAAAACAAAAGCTGAGGACTGAAGACTCCTGGGGAGGACAAAGGTTCATGGTGGGTGAAGAAGCAATGTGGCACTGTCATCTTGGCTTGGGTCTACAGTGTCAGGAAGCACCCCAGGGAGGCTGAGAGCCTGGCATTTTGTTCTCAGGAAGCTTCCAGTTCATTGGTGGCAGCAGCTTTTAGGCTCCTGGTGGTAGAAAGTCACTCCAGCAGCTCAGGAGCTGGCTGACTGTCAGAGATAGAGATGTGAGAGAAATAAACCTCTCCACCCACTCCTTTTGCTGGACTCCAAACCTCCTGAGAGTTGATCATTGCCCTTTTATTTGTTGAAGTGCTGTCACTGTCTCCTCTCACCATGTCTTCACCCACACACACATAATGGAGAAGAACCTACCTCTTTCCTAAAGACAAGTGAGAAGGGTTTCAAAGAAGATGTCTCAATTATGTATTTTTATTTTCTGTATTTTGACCCTTTGACATCTTGGGGCATTACTTACCCAGAAGAGACTGTCCTTCTCAGGGCTAACTAATACCTAGAAATAGCAAATAGTTCATCTGGGAACATGCCTTTCATATGAAAACCAACCAATCTGGAACCCATTTCCCCGAGTGACTTCTTTACCAGGCTGTCACATTCTGGGCAAACTAGTGCTATTCTGTGATTGCCCCTTGGCCAGGTACCACCTGGGGACAGACCCTACATCCTAGCCTGCTGAAATCATTTAGCCAATCCTAACCCTGTTTATCCTGCCTGGCCTGTTCCTTCCTGCAGAAACCATGGCAAAGATTCTCTCCCACTTTTCCACTTGGATCCCTCGGCCTGTTTGCCACAAACCCTAGTGTTTCCTGTGTAGTCCTGTGTGACATGATGTGCCTCTTGCATCTGGAGATCCGAGAGGACAGTGTCATCCTGTCATCCTTTGTGACAGTCCTCTCCATGTTGTATGTCTATGATACCTGAGTAAAACAAATCCTAAAACAGAAGGTTATTTGGACAGCTGGATATGGGTCTATGATGGATTTAAACTCATGCATGGAATTTTAAAGGATGAGAGACTGGAGGAGGCATCCTGTGTTATTTGCTGTTGGAAATAAGCGTGGCACTTAGGTCTTTTAAGAAGCATGTGCTGGGATGTTATCAAATGTGAAAGATATTTATTGGGAGAACAACCTGTGAAGGTACAAAGGACTGTAGAACAAAAGTAAGCAAGGACCACTTTTTACCACGATGTAGCCTAATACTTCTGAAAGGGGAGAGAGGAGGAAGAATTGGATAGCAAGAGTCTCCTTAGGTCTGAGAAAGTCTCAGAGAGGTTGATGCAAAATCCTTGAGCCCATTAGATGATCCCTGCATCTGCCAGAGTGGCTATTTTTTAGTACCCCTGCCGTGCTCAGTAATTGTATGGGAGTAGCCCAGGTGAGTATAGTCTGGGATAAATTCCTTGGGGAATACAAAGTTGAGAAGTTCAGTTGTATTCTTTACAGCAGTTTCTCTTAAGAGATATCTAAGTGGAACAGCTCCATGGCCGTCACAAGCAACCAAAGTTTTGCATTTGCTCATGAACTAGATGTGGCCACATAAGCAATATGTGATACTTCCTGTTGCATCTGGAGGAGCAATGAGATCTCAGTAGTAAAAGGTTCAGGGTGTACCTCTGGATGCTCAAAGATAAAGGAGGAATTAGAATTGACCACTGAGAGGAGACACTTTGGACTGTGTCGGGTGAGAGAAGGAGGTAAGAGATCCTCACTCAGTGTTGGGATGAGGATGAGGCTGTCCAAAAATTCCATAAACATCATGGAAGCGAAAATCAGAGAGCACAAAAGTCATTTCACTGTAGGACCAGTGAGACTTTTCCTACTCTCTTACCTTCTTTTCGTCTACCAGCCCTGGATCTTGAAAAGTCACCAACCTCATTGGCATCTTGAACAGGTGAGAAAAAAAACAAACAAACAAAACAGAGACACAAAGAATAAGCAGAAGTGGATCGGATCTCTTTCACCCTTCACACTTCTGATTTGCAGTAGATTCAAAACACCTACAGGATTCTCGATGAGGAATCTGAAATTTTAACTGTTCTCCACCTGGGTCATTTCCAGTGGTATTGTATTCCAGTGGGCTGTATTAACAAGGTGTTAGGTCAATATCACACATATTTCTTTGACTGGCCTTCCTCTCAATCTCTCTGTGTTGTCTAATCCCTGATTTTGAGTCCTGGACGTCACATTTCCTCCTTACCTTGCAGCCCTCTTTTTGTATTTTCTTACTTTCTTGTCCATTTTAGGTCCCATTGTCCATTGCTTCATCCTGTCTTTTGATACATCAATTCAGCTGCCCACTAGCAACATATTGTGTGTGTGCTTTGGAGTATTACAGAGAAAAACGTATAATAATGCAGATGCCACTATAAATGTCTGCCCTTCATCACCAGAGGGGCCCTCGGTACTGCCCAGCAGTCCTTCTGTTTCCCTAGTCATGATTTTCTCTCTGCTATTCTCAAATCTTTGAACACTATCTCTCCTTTCATCTCATGCTCAGATATTTTCTTTCCAATTCATGCAGAAAATAAAAGCCATAAACTTCTGTGCCACCACATTTACCACTTGCATCTGGGTTAGTGCAATAGCCTCCTAACTACGTCCACTTTTGTCGCATTCCTATCCATTTCCCACATTGCAGCTAATTTCACCATTTCACTACCCTGCCTAAAATCCTTCAAACTCATGAGATGAAACATAGACTGGCAGGGGTTCTCAAACTACGGCCCGTGGGCCACATGAGGTGGTGTGATTATATTCGTTCCCATTTTGTTTTTTCACTTCAAAATAAGATATGTGCAGTGTGCATAGGAATTTGCTTATAGTTGTTTTTTTTTGTTGTTGTTTGTTTGTTTAAAACTATAGTCCGGCCCTCCAATGGTCTGAGGGACAGTGAACTGGCCCCTTGTTTAATAAAGTTTGAGGACCTCTGGTGGGATGTGTGCCCATTTATAAGACCAACTGCTGCCTGTCTCCACCAGTCACACTTCTCCCCACTCACTCACACTTTTCCCTACCCACTCCCAGTCAAACTTGATGCTCCCCCATGTTGGACCTCAGTTCTTAAGCTGCAGTTTAACCCTCTGTGAGCTCCAGAACCTTCTTCACATTTTTAAGTCTACCTACACCAGTTTGATTCTTTTCTTGACCCATTTCTAGTTATCCTTTATGTTTCAGCTTAGATGTAGGTTCTGCTCAGAAACCTCTACTGATCTCCTGAACCTGTACCCAATGCCCTTTTTATACATGGCATATAAGATGACACAGCATGTGGCAATCACTTTTTCTCTCTGCTCTGAGAGGGCCAAAACTATGTATTTTATTTATAAATTTATTCTCAAATCTAAACAGAGTCCCCGGCACACAGGAACCACTCCATAAATGTCTCTTGAATAAATAAAGGTGAGTTGTCACTCTAAAATGCTTTTATCACTTAGAAGGAAAACAAAAGCATAAAAGTGAACTTTATGGAGCAGCTTATAATTAGGGAATGTTGGCTCTGGACCTCTTAAATAAACAAGTTACTTAGAGACACACAAGTGTAATCTGAACCCTCTATGGGTGTTTATATGTGTATATATGATGAAAATCGCAAACTCCAAGCAAAGCTGCTGTGTTTATAAGCATCCAGAAAATCAGCAGATAATTTTGCACCTTATACTATAAAGAAACCTCCTACTGTAGTTGGCTGATAGTCATAATTAATGTCTTGTAGTAACCCAAATGCCTTTATTTCTATCCGAATCTTTATGACAAAATTGCTAATAAACCTCTTTCTCAACATGAATAACAATTACATTTCCTCTGGTAAAAGATATGCAAGTGTATTTCCCTTCATAAATGAGAGTTAGAGTCAATGAATGCAACAACTCTTTTTATCTCCACACTTTGTTGCAGTAAAATGGTCATATAGAATTCTAGCAAAATGCCATACATTATCCTCCTTAAAAATTAGCATCTTTAGTGCCACAATGAATACTGATTTATGGACTTCTTAAATAGCCTCTTATAACATTTTTTTAAACATAAGATAGCTAACATCTCTGAGTTAAAACATATTAGAAGAACAGTATTCAAAGCAGCCACTGTAGCTCAGTCGCTTCTCAGCTGAAAGAGGCCTTTTCCAGCTGGGCTGCAGGTGCATACAGAATTAGGACAGCCCTTGTTTTCAACTTGTATTAAGTGTTAACTACAGCCAAACAGGGCTAATTGAGGTAGGGAACTGTTAGGTAAATCATTAGAATCCTGAGCATCTTCACAGACTATGAACACTGCTAGTTGGTTGGTTGAAGAATTTTAAGCTTTAACTTAAGTACAAATTTGATTTGTTTGTGACATGAGGTTTAATAATCAGAGAGGAAAATGGCCTACCCAAACATGAGTTTGGAAAGTTGGAGAGGGGACCCCTGTGGTCAATTGTCCACTGTGTGTCTGGGGAGAGGAAACGCCTGTAGGAGTGGTGTGTGAGCTGCAGGCTGTGAGCTAGGAACGAGGAACTAGAAGAAAGCAAGAACCCCTTAGAGACTCTTATCCCGATAGTAGAAGACACAAATCAAAGTCTAAATCCATATCCTGACTCTGAGAAGGGTTACGTACCAATGAGACCCCAGTTTTCAATTTAAAAATAATGACAACAACAAACTAAGAAAACTCTTTTTTAGTTATCAGTGTCCTCCAAGCACTCTGGGACACATTAATTTGGTCTCTGTTAAATATGCATGAGGTACCATGTTTTGCAGTGCAAAATGTGCTCCCAGGTATAATGTACACCCATGTTTTTTTCCCCAAATTTTCAGTAAAACACTCTTCGAGAAAGTGGATGGCTTTTCACTGGAAGCGATACATCTAGGAAGAGCTAATACTCTCCTGGTAAATGCAGATTGCAGCACCCTACCCCCACAAGCACTGACTCTGTGAAGCTGCCCCTTCCCTCTCTCCTGAGAGCCCTTCCCTCCCTGCCACATCAGGGGTCAGGGCTGACATGGCCATGCATGTGGCTGGAGATGCAGCAGGAGCTTCTGCATGGCCCCTGGGCAGCCAGGGGGGTTACTGTGGCCTGTGTGGCATTCCCAGACCCCTTACCCAGTGTGGCCATGGCTCACCTCACCAGTCTCGCTGCCCTAATCATGGTGCTTAGCAGAGGGAATACTGGCCACTTCCACAGGATTCTGGATCTTCCCGGATTGAAACCCCCTGCACACAGGAGACTTAAGGTGGGAGCACATGGCATCCCTGGGAGGCTTATTGGACTTCCCCCACTTTGAACCATGCTACCCATGTATAACGTCCATTCTTAATTTCCCTCAAAAATTTGGCCCAAGGGCAGCACCTATGGCTCAGTGGGTAGGGCACTGGCCCCATATATCAAGGGTGGCTGGTTCAAACCCAGCCCCAGCCAGATAAAACAGCAATGAGAATTGCAACAAAAAATAGCCAGATGTTGTGGCGGGTACCTGTAGTCCCAGCTACTTGGGAGGCTGAGGCAAGAGAATCGCTTAAGCCCAAGAGTTGGAGGTTACTGTGAGCTGTGACACCACGGCACTCTACCAAGGGGTACAAAGTGAGACTCTGACTAAAAAAAAAAAAAAAAAAGAAAAGAAAAGAAAATTGGCCCCAAAACTGTACATTATACATGGCAAAATATGATAGATCCCCCTTCTCTCCTATTTTATAAGAAAACAAACAGAGCTGTTACTTTTCTCGTTTTATGGATAGAAAACTGAGGCTGAGAGGAGTGCAATGGTTAATGGTGAAGATAATGCCAGCAAATAATTGACTGCTGGTTCAACTCTGGTTTTAAATACTTCTTTAGCTGCATTGTCCTCAATTGTTAATATATCACAAAGTCTTATAATTTTGATAGTACATTCTTCCTACTGCTCAACCACAATTCTTTAATCTTACTTCCTCACTCTTATCTTAGACTCGGAGGGAAAAAAAAATGAGAATTGATACACATATCATACAGCTATCTTGGCTTTTTCCTCTCTAGAATAAATGGCCATATTTAGCAAGTGTTTTCTAGCAAAGGTTAGGCTAAAATCATAGCAAATAACGGTTTAAGATTAATACTGGGAAAACTGAAAGAGAATGAAAAATTTGGAATCACAATCTGAAAATGGAGAAAAATGTACAGAGAGGCTTCAGAGAACATCAAATTTGTTTGCAGTACAGAATAATTTAGGGGAGGCGGGAAGGGGGTGGGGGGTTACGGTGTATGATCTACTTCTTGGGTGCGGGACACAACTATAAGAGGGACTTAACCTAACAAATCCAAACAGTGTAACCCAAATCTTTGTACCCTCAATGAATCTGAAATAAACAAAGAACAAAAAGCCAGAAAAAAAGAGCACAGTTAAATTCATTGACTCTAAATTCATTGACTTGGACAGAGTGCTTCGAGTTACAAAGGCCCATAAGGGTATGAGATTTCCACTTATAAGGGCTGAACTCCCTCCTAGGCAGATAGCACTGTAGACATACTCAGCCTTCATTTTCCTTGAATGTGGCCTGAGGACGGAATAGGACTTAGGTTTGGTAATGCACTGATGGTGGAAAGCTGTTGCAAGTGAAAAAACATTGATATAGGAAGTTGTTTTTCTATTTCTGCACAGAAGTTATTTTTCTTAAGTCCACTGGGTAGGTTGATCTGGCTTCAAAGAATGGACAGAAGTATGACACAGAAAATTCACATTGTTTAAAAATATCCTCCACGTGATAGTTAAAACTGCAGATGCTAAAACAGCAAGAGTGGAGAAACCTGGAAATCACGGACTAGATGACTTAATGGAGGTTCTTGTTTCTTCATAACCTTGGAGGCTGGATGTCCATCTAGGTGTTAGCAGGGTGGGTGTGTAGATGTCTGTCTTTCCCCTGTGTCTCCACATGTTTTTTTCTGTTGTCTGTCCTCATTTCCTTTTCTTGTAAGGACACCAGTTATATTGGTTAGTCTACCAAAAATATCTCATTTTAGCATAATAATCTTTTTTAAAGACCCTATCTCCAACTACAGCCACACTCTGAGCTACTGGTGTTGAAGATCTTGACTCAAGTGAATTCTGATGCAGGAACACAATTCTTCTCATAGTACCAAATAACTAAACAGGGCATCACCAGTAAGAAAGCATTTAACAAATGAGCCATAATTTATATGTCATAAATTTCACATCTTTCAGAATAAAATTCATGTTTATAATTTCCAGCACTCTTCATTGCTGTGTGTAGTTTACTTTTTTGACTGGTACAATGTCTCTTCTGCCTGAAGAAATGTATTTAACATTTCTTATTGTATAGCTCAATTGGTAACTTACTTTTTCAATTATTTTTGTTTGCCTGGAAAACTCTTACTTCTCCCTCATTTTCAAAAGATATTATCACCTTGTATAAAGTCATGCATTGACAGGTTTTTGATTTTTTTTTTCTCAGCATTTTAAACCTGTCACTCATCTTGCATAATTTCTCATGAAAATATCTGCTGTATTCTTTCTTATCTTTGTCCTATTGTAAGTTATGTTTCTTTTCTCCCCAGCTGTCTTAAATAAATATTTTCTCTTTAGTTCCCAGCAAGTTGACTGGAATGTACCCACTTTTTTTTGTTGTTGTTCTCATTTGTTTGTTTTTGATAGTATGCTCAGAAATTCTTGAATCTGTGGTTAGTTGTATGTCATTATTTTTTAAAAAATTCTCAGCCTTTTTTTTTTTTTTTTTTTTTTTTTGGAAATTTTATTTTTTGTTGTCTCTCTCTTCCTTCTGGGGGCACAGATGTTTGATACCATCCCACAGCTCATGAATGTTCTCTCTCTCTTTCTCTTGCATGTTTTTAGCTTTATATTCCATTTAAAGTAATTTCTATCAGCTGATCTGATTCCTTCTCCAGTTTTCTTAGATTACTAATAATTTCACAGAAAGCATTCTTTATCCTTAACATGTTTTTATTAATTTTTTAAAAACATATTTTCTAATTTTCATCTCTCTGCTAAAATTCTACCATCTCTTTATGTGCATAATCCCCCTTTTCAGCCACATGCTTTAACATTTTAATTAGAATTATTTTAAGTTCTTTGATAGTTCCCCCCAAGTGAGTCATATACCCCATGTACATGGGTCTATGACTCTTGACAGTACTTTTGGTTTATTTGGGTTTTGATTTTTTCCTTCTCTGTGTTAAAAATGTTGGTTAAAGCCAAATATTAAGTGCAGAACACTTGAGAATGAGGCAAAGAATATTTGTGCTTAGAAGTGGACATACTTATTCTGGTAGACTTTTAGTGTGTGGAGCTCAGTTAATATAGTTAAGTGTTGAGCTAGTCAAGGTTTGAGTTTTGTTATGAATGCTACCCTTGAGGAGACCAAATGTGACTCCATTTTGTAAGTAAGACTCCATTTTAGAACCCAGCCCCATTACAGGAAAAAAGGCTCCAGTGACACCACTTCTGACCAAGACCGATAAGCCCAGCCCAGGTGGGGCCAGCCTATCAGAAGTGGGCAAGCATCCCTTCGCAAACTCACCCTGTGGCACCTCCAGCGTATCAGGTGGCGCCAAGCACCCCTAGACAACAGCTCAGCCAATGACAACCCCTCCTGACAAACGCCTGATGGAATTCCCCTGTGGGCCTTTAAAAACCTTCCCCTATACTATTTTGTGTCGCCCTTCTGCAGCCACACTGTAGAATGGAGTGACCTGGGCATATGCTTGAATAAAGACATTCCTTTGGTTTTACATGTGCATATGGTGGTCTCTCAGCGGAGATTTCGGTCCCAACATTTGGGGGCTTGTCTGGGATAGTAACCCCTGAGTCCCCACCTAGCATGGAGTGCTCCACACCAGTGAGTTGTGTGTCAATTATCTAGTCATTGTCTTGTCTTGTTGTGGCACCTAGAGTTTTGGGTAGCTGGGGGCCTTAGGCGAAAACACCGATAGAGGATCCTAGCCGTGGGCTGAGAGAGACGTCTCCTGCCCACCTGGCCAATCTGACCAAGGGTTAGAGTCCCTGCAGTCAGACAGAAGGCCTGGTGGAGGAGTTGGAGTCCCTGTCACCGAGTTGACACTGCCAGGGAGGCTGGCCTTGCATTTGGAATGTATGTCTGTTAGTTCTTGTTTAAGGTGTAAATTCCAATCATTTGTGTGGTGTCTCTTGGAGGATTGGTCTCGTCTCATAATGAATGCTCCTGAGGATGGCTGAGTGGTTTGTGGATCTTTTCCTCCAAGGGACCCTGCAAGATTTTTCCCCCTTTGAAGTTGCTCTACTAACCTACTTATTCCTATGTATCCTACACCCCTCACCTCTTGGTGCACCTTTGGCTTGGCAATCATTATTCTCTTCATCCTTGTTGTTGGTGTTGGGCTTGGTAGCACCGCCTCTCCGGATTGGTCGGCCAGGGAATGGATAGCATTAACTTCTTTGTATTTTTTTTTTTGGTGATCCTATTCATGTACTTGACCCCGTTCAGTGAATTCTTCACACCTTGTTTTAATACATCTGCTCCTTAGTTCTCAGGAGGGGGCAAGCCAAGGCCACCCCCTTGACCCTCTTCCTCAAACACTTCTGAGAGGTCAGAGGAGAAGCCGCCAACTTAGGGCTGGTAGTCAAGAAAAACCAGCTGATCACCTCCTGCTTGAGTGAGTAGCCGACTTTCAGCATCAGGTGGCCCGAGGAAAGGACATTCCACCTCCCAACCATTTATCAGGTCAAGGACATTGTCTACGGAAAGTTGGGCCACCCTGATCAGGTGGCCTACATCACTACTTGGCAGGTTTTGGTGGAACAACCACCCCCTTGGTTACAGCCATTCCCTCCCCCTAACCCTGCTATTCTGGCCCTCAGAACTTGAAAGTCCACAGCACCTCCCTGCCCGGTCCTGCCCCCTTCCACTGATCCTCATGAGGAGACTGTGTTATTAACACCACCCCCATATTAGGCTGCGGGAGGGAATGAGGCAGAACCACTGGTACCTGCAGGGGCCAGGGGAGGGGAGGGACCGCACACTAGGGGAAGAACCCAGAGGTAAAGAGCTCATAGAGCAGGCCCTGAACCAGACTCCATGGCCCTCCCCTTAAGAGCCGTGGGGCCCCCAGATGCTCAAGGGTGCCCAAATGTCATATACTGGCCATTTTCCACAAGTGACCTGTATACTTGGAAGATGCAGACCCCCTGTTTTCAGAGAAGCCTAGCAGGCTGATTAACTTGTTAGATTCCATCTTGTTCACCCACCAACCCACCTGGGACAATTGCAGCCAGCTCCTCCAGATTCTATTCACAATGGAGAAGAGAGAGAGAATCCTGGCAGAGGCTCGGAAGCTCATCCTGGGGGATGATGGGAACCTACTTCCAACCCTGAGAGGGTAGCTGAAGGGTTCCCCCTCACCCAACCAGACTGGGATTATAATACCACCGAAGGTAAGGGGAGAATCCAGGTTTACTGCCAGGTTCTCATGAAAGGCCTCCGGGCTGCCAAAGTTACCCAGATCCAGCAGGGTAAGAATGAGGCCCCTGGGGCTTTTCTGGAGCACCTCCTGGAGGCGTACCATACTTACACCCCCATGGACCCTGAACGCTCCATAAACTGATCATGCAGTGATCGTGGCCTTCGTGAACCAGGCAGCACCCGACATCCATGGGAGGCTGCAGCTCCTGGAGCAACTGGGAGATAAAACCATCTCAGAACTGTTAGTAGTGGCAGAGAAAGTGTAAAATAACCAGGAAACCCCAGAAGAAAAGCAGACCGATCATTGATCGCAGCCAACAAAAAGCACACCCAAGGCCTGGCCAAAGTCTGCTAGCCACTATAGGAGCAACAAACAGATCACCAGGACGTCCCCGGTGGGGGGAAGGTAAGCCAGAAAAATGGGGAGATGGAAGGGCCCCTCTTGAGAAGGACAAATGTGCCTTTTGTAAGAAGAAGGGACACTGGAAGAGAGACTGTCCAGAGTTACTGTCAGGAGCCCGAGGGAGTGTGGCTCAAATCCTGGAGCTGGGCGAACTGAGTGATTAGAGGGGGCGGGGTTTGGAGCCCCTCACCAAACTCAGGTAATCCTAAAGGTGGAAGGGAAACCTGTTAATTTCCTAGTGGACACAGGCATACAGCACTCCATCCTCAAATGACCACTTGGGATGCTGCCAAATCATAAGTTATGGGTTCAAGGGGCAACAGGAACCAGCCAATATTCATGGACTACCTGAAGGACAGTGGACCTAGGGACTGGCCAGGTATCCGATGCTTTCATGGTCATACCCGAGTGCCCCTACCCCTTGTTGGGAAGATACAAAGATTGGAGCTCATATCCACTTCCAACCTCAAGGGGTGCAAGTCACCCATGCTAATGGAGAGCCCATTTGTGTGTTAACTGTCTCACTGTCTGATGAGCACTGGCTCCATGAGACTCAGGCTGGTCCCTACCCATAACCAGATCTAGAAGAATGGCTGTCTGAATTCCTGAAGGCATGGGCAGAGACTGGGGATATGGGGCCTGCAACCCATCACCCCCCATGGTAGTGGAACTAAAGACCAGGGTCATCCAATACAAGTAAAGCAGTACCCCATGTCTAGAGAAGCTCGGGAAGGCATTACTCCTCATATAAGACGTTTGAGACAACTAGGGGTGTTAGTTCCATGCCAGTCGCCCTGGAACACACCACTGCTGCCTGTTAAGAAACCAAATTATAATGACTACCGGCCAGTCTAGGACCTTAGAGAGGTCAACAAATGAACGGCCGACATCCACCCCATGGTGCCTAACTCCTACCCTTGTTGAGCACCTTATCCCCCACCTGGCGATGGTATACCATCCTAGATTTAAAGGATGCATTCTTCTGCCTGTCTCTGGCCCCTTCAAGCCAACCCATGTTTGCGTTTGAGTGGCATGACCCCACAGAAGGATTCAACGGACAACTTACTTGGACACAGCTGCCTCAAGGATTCATGAACTCCCCCACCATTTTTGATGAGGTACTGTATGAAGACAGCAGCGAGTACCGGAGTGACAATCTCAACTTTAGTCTACTCTAATACGTAGATGACCTCTTAGTGGCTGCAGATAGTAAATCCAAGTGCTATCAGGCCGCCTGTAACCTACTTAAGGCCTTTGGCAACCATGGGTACAGGGCTGCGGCCAAAAAGGCCCAGATTTGTAGGACCCAAGTGACCTACTTGGGTTACATATTCAAAGGGGGACAGAGGTGGCTGTCAGACTCAAGGAAAGAGACCATCCTAAAAATCCCTACCACCAAAACCCGATGGGAAGTCAGGGAATTTCTGGCGTCTGTAGGATTCTGTTGGCTGTGGATCCTGGGGTTTGCAGAAAAGGCAAAGTCACTGTATGAGGCAACCCAAGGCCAGGAACCTTTAATGTGGACAGAATCCCTGGCCCATGCCTTCGAGGCCATAAAGACTGAATTCCTACACGCCCTGACCTTAGCCCTACCAGACATCACAAAATCCTTTCACTTGTATGTGGGTGAAGGAGCAGGGTTAGCAAAGGGAGTACTAACCCAGGCCCTAGGACTGTGGAGGAGACCCGTGGCCTATTTGTCAAAGAAATTAGATCGCCTGGTGGCAGGAAGGCCCCCTGCCTAAGTAGCATTGCTGCTACTGCCTTATTGGTCAAAGATACAAACAAACTAACTTTGGGACAAGATCTAACGGTAACAACCCTACATGACATTGAGGGGGTACTCAAACAGCCACCTGATCGCTGGCTGATAAACGCCAGACTGACTCATTAACAAGCCCTACTCTTAACCCATTCCCCCCCCCCCCCCCAAGTTCAATTCAGTTCTAGCACAGCCCACAATCCAGCCACCCTGCTGCCTGCCCTGGATTTGGCACGACCACTTCACAACTGCACCGAGATCCTGAGTCAAGCCTATTGCATCCAGGACGACATCCTGGACCGGCCCCTGCCACAGGCTGATGCTACCTGGTACACGGATGGTAGTAGTTTCCTCAAGGATGGCACCAGGTATGCAGGGGTGGCAGTAACAACGGAAACTGAAGTAGTATGGGCTGAGCCTCTGCCTCTGGGAACTTCAGCCCAGAGGGCAGAACTTGTTGCCTTGACCCAAGTCCTCCGAATGGGTGAGGGCAAGTGACTGAATGTATACACCGACAGCTGCTATGCCTTTGCCATGGCACAAGTACACGGCGCCATCTACCAAGAAAGAGTGTTATTAACAGCAGAAGGAAAGACAATTAAGAATAAGCAGGAAATATTGGACTTAATCCAGGTGCTTTGGCTGCCAAAGAAGATAGCCATAATACACTGCCCTGAACACCAAAAACCTCTTACCCCAGTGGCAAGGGGGAACTGCCCAGCAGATGCTGCTGCATGAGAGGTGGCCCTCACTGCTGGCCCTCCAGCTACACCAGCTTTCATGGCACAGTTGCCCCCTGTGCCTGCACACACACTGCCCAGCCCTGAGTACACAAAGGAGGACCTAGCACAGATAAGACAGAAGGTCCCCTTACAGTACCAAAGAGATGAATGGTACTACACACCAACTAAGAGGGATCCTTCCGGATAAGTCCAGCCTGGACCTAGTACACCAAATTCATCACAGCACACATATGGGTCCACAGAAAATTAAAGACTTGTTGCAGAAAGGCCCCCTCAAGGTTTTTAACCTCAAGGCCAAAACACAGTCACTTCCAAATGTGCAATGTGCAAGATGGTGAATGCCAAGTCCACTACCAGCCCCCCTGGGTCACGGGAAAGAGGAACCTGACCCAGGGCATACTGGGAAGTGGACTTTACTGAAATAAAACCTGGTAAATATGTGCACAATTATCTTCTAGTCTTCATAGATACCTTTGAAGGGTATCTTCAGGATGGGTGGAGGCCTTCCCACCGAGGCAGAGACGGCAACCGTGGTAAGCAAAAAACTGCTAGAAGACATCATCCCAAGGTCTGAACACCCCACCCAAATAGGGTCTGACAATGACCCAGCTTTTGTTTCCCAAATACAACAAAGCCTAGCCTCTCTCCTAAATATTAATTGGAAATTGCATTGTGCCTACAGACCCCAGAGTTCAGGACAGATAGAGAGAATGAATAGAACCTTAAAGGGAAACATTAACTAAATTAACCTTAGAAACTGGCGGTGACTGGGTATCTCTCCTTCCCTCCATTCTTTATAGAGTAAGAAATTCCCCTTACACCCTTGGTTAAACTCCTTTTGAAATATTGTTTGGAAGACTGTCCCCCATCTTGCCTAACCTAAAACCAGAGTTAGTAACAGAATTTAATCACTGACTTCCGTTCTTCTCTGAACTTACTGCACATTATCCAGCAACAGGTGTGGCCTCAACTGTGAGCTGTATATGAAAAGGACCCCTCACCTGAGCCTCACAAATATTAGCCTGGAGATTGGGTGTACATCAGACGCCATCGAAAAGAAACCCTTGAGCCAAGGTGGAAAGGACCATATGTCATCATCCTGACTACCCCAACTGCCATTAAAGCCGATGGGATCGCTGCGTAGGTCCACCACTCCCATGTCCGGCCTGCCGACCCCCACACAGAAAAGCAAGACTACCAACCCACCTGGAGAATCCAGCCATTCAAGAACCTGCTGAAGCTCAAGCTGAAGAGATGTCCCCCGCAGGACCGCACCTAACGTTCTTTGTCACCTTAGTAAACTTCATCACCCCTTTTTGCCCTGAACAACCCCCTCGCTCCAGTCAACGTCACCTAGAAAATTGTAAGTGCTATCACGGGCCACACTGTGAATCAGACTTCAGGTCTCCTTGGTGGCCGACCCTCCAATTTGACTTGTGTGCCCTTGCTGCTGGCACCTGGGACATTCATGATCAAACACCCAGGGGAGTTTGGGTCTCTAGCTGCACTAGGCCATCCCAGCCCTGCACAATACCTATTTCTACGTTTGCCCTGGGACAGAAAGGGGGTGGGACTGGGTAAGAAAATGTTGGGGGCCCCAAGACTTCTATTGCTCCTCCTGGGGGTGCGAGTCTTCTGACTGGTTTACCTGGACTATTCCTGTCAAAACTGATCTCATCCAGGTCCACATAGCTACTGGGTCAATAATAGTGGGGTGAGGCATCACCAAGGGAGAAGGACTTTGGGGACCATGCGGCCAACTTTTGTGTAACCCCTTAACCCTAACTTTCACGGAGCAGGCCAGGAAAACTGAAGGGCAAAACATGGGGGCTAAGATTGTACCAGTCCGGGTAGGACATCGGACTCCTCTTCACTATCTAGAGACTAGAACGGCCCCCAGTGGCACCTGTAGTCGCACCTGTGGGACCCAGTTCATTTTTGAATACTAATCTACAGACAGGACCCCCCAAACAGCCTCCCAATATTACTGGAATTCCACCACCTAAATCCGATGTCCCCTATAACTCCAGAACATTTCGGGGGAGCCCAAAATCCAAGGGACCACCTCCATTTGGAACCTTTGGCAAGGCACCTCCCGGGTCCTAAATTCCTCGCACCACAGTCTAACCCAGGAGTGCTGGTTGGGCCTAAGCCCCCAACTCCCATTTTATCAGGCTTTAGCTCTAAACGGCGCCTTCAGCACTACCAATACTTCCAGCCACTGCCAATGGGAGAGAGAAAGAACTCGAGTAACCCTCCAAGAAGTCCAAGGACAGGGAACTTGTCTAATCTCACTAACCTGTGCAACAGCACACAGCAAGGCCAGGATAATACTGATTACACTCCAGCCCCCAGCACCTGGTGGGCCTGCACAACAGGGTTAACTCCCTGTGTGCATGGCACAATCTTAAATCAAGCCCCAGGGAACTGCGTCATGGTCCAACTGTTCCCCCATGATAACCTATTTTTCAGAAGATCAAATGGAAATTGCCTTTTCGCCATCCAAAATGAACCCCAGAACCAGACGAGCACTGGGTGCTGCCGCGGTCCTCCTCTCCTCACTAGTAGGGCTAGGGATCACTGGTGCCACTGGAGTGGGGACCTCGGTCCTAATAAGACAGGACAAAGATTATCAGTTACTCAAAACTGCCATAGACTGGGATTTAAAAGAAATAGAAAACTCCATTAGCCGGTTAGAAGAGTCCCTGTCTTCATTAGCAGAACTAGTGTTAGAAAATCGGAGAGGGCTGGACCTGGTCCTCATGCAACAAGGCGGTCTATGCACTGCACTAGGAGAACAGTGTTGCTTTTACACCAACCATTCAGGAGTTGTAAGGGATTCCATGGCTCAACTGCGAAAAACGTTGAGAGAAAGGGAATTGGAACAACAACAGCAGGCCTGCTGGTATGAGTCACTGTTTAATTGGTCTCCCTGGCTAACTACTTTGATTTCTGCTCTAATTGGCCCTGTGATACTCCTCATATTCACTTTAACCTTTGGTCCCTGTGTTCTAAACAAGTTAATATGTTTTATCAAAGAACGGGTCAGTACTGTCCAGCTTTTAGTCTTGAAGTCACAGTACCAGCCCCTAGAACAAGAAACCCCCTTGGGCCCATGATTTGGCCCAAATAGCAACAAACTCAAGGGGGAATGAAGAGGCCAAAAGTGACTCCATTTTGTAAGTAAGGCTCCATTTTAGAACCCAGTCCTGTTATAGGAAAAAAGACCACAGTGACACCCCTTCTGGGCAGGTAGATAAACCTA
Organism: Loris lydekkerianus; assembly: GCA_963574355.1. Taxonomy (NCBI): domain Eukaryota; kingdom Metazoa; phylum Chordata; class Mammalia; order Primates; family Lorisidae; genus Loris; species Loris lydekkerianus. Next base: position 42,042 of record CAUYPK010059101.1, on the reverse strand, counting down.
GCCCAGGTGGGGCCAACCTATCAGGAGTGGACAAGCATCCCTTCCCAGATTCTGACGCAAACTCACCCTATGGCACCTCCAACGTATCAGGTGGTGCCAAGCACCCCTAGATAACAGCTCAGCCAATGACAACCCCGCCCGACAAACGCCTCATGGAATTCCCGTATGTGCCTTTAAAAGCCTTCGCCCCCTCCCCCGCCATTTTGAGGTCGCCCCTCCGTAGCCACGCTGTAGAGTGCAGTGACCTGGGCATATGCTTGAATAAAGGCACTCCTTTGTTTTCACATGTGGGTATGGTGGTCTCTCAGCGGTGATTTCGGTCCCAACACCTTCAATGAAGCACTAGCTTAAAATCCACTGTGCTTAGGGGCTTAGGGTGAGGTCTGGGCTACAGGTGGATTTTTTCTTCCCCTCCCTCCGTCTCTCCCTCCCTTCCTTCCTTCATTCTTTCCTTCGTCCTTCCTTCTTCCCTTCCTCATTCCCTCTGCCTTCCTCCCCCCTTCCTTCTGATAGTATTTCCTTCTGTTTCCCAGGTTACAGTGCAATGTAGGTGCATGTGATCACAGCTTATTTCTACCTTTAACTCCAGAGCTAAGTGATCCTCCTGCCTTAGCCTCCCAAGTAGCATGCACTATCACACCTACCTAATTTTTTATTTTATTATTATTATTATTGTAGATAAGAAGTCTTACCATGTTACCCAGGCTGGTCTGAAACTCCTGGCCTCAAACTAACTTCTTGCTTTGGTATCCCACCGTGCTGCATTTACAGGCCTGAGCCGTTTTGTCCAGGCTAAGATTTTTGTACATTTGGTTTTATTTCCTTTACCTTTAGGTTTACTCTGTGAACCTATACCTCAAAGAAGGTCTTGTCCTATAGTCTTTCCCTTCATGCAATAAATTGCTATTATTTGTTTCTATACTTGATGCTTGCTAAGCTGTTGGGCGTGGAGACAGAAATGCATTCTCTGTGGTCTTGGTTCAGCCTCAGTTTTGGGAAGCCCAGGTTCTTAGGTTTCAGAGGTTGACTTTCTCAGTGATCCTTCCCGTCTCCTGGTGGTAGGGAATCGCTAATGTTCTAGGTACCAGACAGTTTCCTGTCCTTCTAGGGATAGAGGACATGTGTCCGAGGAAAACACCGTTTGCAAGCCTTCCCCTAGTGACTTCAGGTCAGTTTTCCTTGGGGGAGAAGGATCTGGGCAGGGTTCTCTGCCTTTCCCCTTTCCTGTAGCAATGGCTGCTCCCCTGCCACCAGCTTGCAACCCAAAAGGTCTTTTTGAGGTCTGATGTCCTGCTCCCAATCTTTCTAATAAGTCTCTAACAGAGACACCAAATATTTATAAACTTTGTCATACCCATTACTCTATGCTCTTACTAGCTCACACTCTGCTTCTAGCCATTTGTTTGAAATTTAGCTGGAATTTTCTTATTTGCTTTCCTTGTGGCACCAAATTTTGTCCGTGCCCTGTCCCAACTAAGCCAAGGCTTGGACCTTGGATCTTTGAAAAATGTGTGTTGTTTTTCCTTTGATTTCAGACTAGCTGGTTACCCTACAATGTTAACTCTCAGATGGGTTTAAGAAAAGTTGTGATTTTTTAGATTATCCATCTTTATCTTCTTGTTTGTTGAGAACATTCTTCCCTGTTTTCTACATTCTAAGTGAAAATTAGATATTTCTTTTGTGTTCTCTTGAATAAGCTTTGTATGCACATAAAGCTCCGCAAGCTTAACTGTTGAGAATCACAGTGGGCATAGCAATGAGGCAACATATGCCCATTGAGTTTTAGAAGACCAGCAACAGGTGCAATTTTACTTGGATATAGTTCATGGAAGATTATTACAGAAGCTGTCAAGAGAAAATAAATGTGGACAGAACTTTTGGTAATAATCTTTTGGAATTTATTGTCATTCTTTTTAGAGTAGTGTATAGTTAACTTTCATAAATCTTGCATGAACACTTGGTAAGGCATTCTAATTTTACAGTGATTACATTACATTGATTGATTTTATGAATTAAAGTCTTATTTATAGCAATTAAAGTCCTTATTAACTTTTATTCATTATAGTGTTTAAAATTTGCGTCTATTTTTATGTTCTTGAATTGTTGAAATTACTTTTTATCATTTTTTCTTCCTAATTCTAATAGTGTTGATACAAACTAGTCTATATTCATGTAAAATAAAGGAATTTAGTACAACTTTACTTCTTTCAATTCACCATTGCACAATCTTTATAACATGATGTAAAGTTATAACTAGATACTATTTTTGTTGTGCATCCATTTCCAGATTGTTTTTACTTTTGCACTTACTTTTATAATAATTAAATATTTCAACGTAACTCTCTATATATGAACTGATATTATTGTACTCGCAATCTTTTTATCCTCTTACTTCTTTTTTCTTCACTTCCCACACTTGGTTCACAAATTTGTCAGCTGGGTTATGCCTTAGAATAACCTTTTCTATAAGGATACACCGGTGGACTAGTTTTGAGTTTGTACATATGTAAAAATATACTTGTGCTGCCCCGACTCAAAAACTCATCTTTCATCTACAATCATTTTGTATTGCTGGAAGTTGAAGATTTCCAAATAGTTACTGATGAGAGAAACAAAACTATTTCCAGGCATGCACTATCACAAAAACTATTTACAGGCATGCACTATCACACCTAGCTAATAAGAAACAACATAATTACTGATGAGAGAAGGGGCTTCGATGAAGGTAGTTTCTTTCTGTGTCTTAAAAATCAGTTCTATTACGGCAGGAGAGATACTGTCAGGCTACTTGGTTGTAACTTGGGCTTCATATCTTGAATGTATAATGTAGTTTTGTTTCATGTGTCTGAATGATTTTTCTATCTTGCTCAGACACTATACCAGAATATTTCAGAATATTTCCTCTAAGGTGCTCACTTTAGCTTGAATAGTATCTTTGAATTATTTCATTAGTTTTTGGGTGTTCAGGATTTTTTTCTTTTTCTGTTTACATGGGTAAACAGAAAAGGGACGGAATCATTCCTTTCAAAGGGAAGGAATCAGGAATGGGCAACTGACCTCTTTGACAGCCTTTAGGGTAATTTCTTTATTAAACAAAGATTTATGAAGTACTTATTTAAAAGGTCCATTATATTTTAAAACTTTATTAAATCATGCTTAAAATTTTAACATATTTAGACACATTATTGAGATTTTTAGTAGTAAAATAGTTATCCATTGAGAAAAATACATAGATTCTTAAATATGGAAGTTTTAAGCCAAAGGTTTTGATAATTTTTATGTCTTTTAATATGTGATGCTAAATTACTTTCCCAAAGGGTAATCTTTCAATTCCTATCAGGAAATGAGTAGAAATTTAGCTTTCTGCTAGTGTACCACAGATTACTGCAACCAACATGGCCCTGACTACTAGGTAAGACATAATATCAAAGAAATGACTGGGTACAGAAACCCCCTGACCTATGGTCAATCTGATAGAGCTGGGGAGAAGTTGGAATACAGTTCTTGGACAGAAGATATGAGAAAGAAATTCAAAAACAGTCAAGCCATTATCTATTTGCTTTGGTTGTTGTCTCCTTAGCCTGTACAAAAGCTTGATGACCTGGATCTACAGAGAACTCAAATTTATCAACATAAAAAGAGCCAACAAACCCTTATGTCACTGGGCAAGAGAGATGAATAGAACCTTCTCTAAAGAAGACAGACGAATGGCTAACAAACATATGAAAAAATGCTCATAGTCCCTAATAATTAGAGAATGCAAACCACCCTGAGATAGCATCTAACCCCAGTGAGAATGGCCCACATCACAAAAGTCTCAAAATTGCAGATGCTGGTGTGGATGTGGAGAGAAGGGAACACGTTTACACTGCTGGTGAGACTGCAAACTAGGGCAACCTTTTTGGAAGAAAGTATGAAGAACCCTCAAAGAACTCAAGCTGGACCTCCCATTTGATCCTCCAATCATATTACTGGGCATCTACCCAGAAGAAAAAGCAATACTTTCACTAGACTGTTTATCATGGCTCAATTGATAGTAGCCAAAATGTGGAAACAGCCTAAATGCCCACCAACCCAGGAATAGATTAACAAGGTGTGGTATATGTACACCATAGAATACTATTCAGCCATTAAAAAAGATGGAGACTTTACATCTTTTGTATTAACCTGGCTGGAAATGGAACATATTAGAAATGAAATGTATTATTCTTAGTAAATCATCACAAGAATGGAGAAGCAAGAATCCTATGTACTCAATTCTGATACGAGGACAATTAATGACCTAGTATGCAGTGGGGGGTGGGAGAAGAGCATACCAGATAAGGGTAATGTGGGAGGGGGTGGGGGGTCATGGTGTGTGACACATCTTTGGGGGGCAGGACACAATTATGAGAGGGAATTTACCTAAGAAATACAATCAATGAAACCTGGTTCTTTGTACCCTCAATGAATCCCCAACAATAAAAAGAAAAAAAAAAAAAAAAGAAAATCAAGCCAGTGAGGTAAACTAAAACACACTGTAGAGGCAAAGCAAAGGAAACAAATAGGTTAAACTGCTAGAAGATGAGAGCAGATGGACCAGAAAAGAACTAGCGATGGAAAGTCTAGATCATATGCTGAAATCGCAGGAGCAAGGGTATGAGTAACACTGGGACAATTTACTAATGTGAAGGAAAATGGGTCAGCATAGCCAGAGAAGCAGAGACCCGAGGCCATAACTTTTCAAAGGGGACTCTTGAGGAATGTATCCAGGACGTTTGGCAAATCCTTTGTACTCTTAAAAATCCATGGAAGGCACCTGTGGCTCAGTGAGTAGGGCGCCAGCCCCATATGCCAGAGGTGGCGGGTTCAAACCCAGCCCTGGCCAAAAACTACAAAAAAAAAAAAAAAAAAAAAAAAAATCCATTATTACCTCTTTCAAGAGAAGTCAAGGCACCTTTGTGAATGTCCTCACGAACAATGCAGTACAGTGCCGAGGTGATACTGGGTATTCAGTAGGTACCTTCTGTTTGCTGAACCCTATTCCTATACTTGATAATTGAATCATTCGTATATTCAGTGCAGAGAGAAAGACTCTTACTAAATCCATACCAGCCCGGGCCACCATCCTTCACCTACTAAGCCATAAGTGCTAAGGGCATAGGAAGAAGGTTCAAAACTAGCCATGGACAAAGTCCCAGTAGCTTCAGGCTGGATGTCCTAGCCTATGAACAAAAGAAGGCTCAGAATATAAAGAACAGCTCTGGGACTGGGTTAAAAGTTCCATTTTTATTTAAAAATGTAATTAGGAGCTAAGGTAGCTGATGCTTTTTGAAACACTCTTGACCCCAGCATAGGTAGCAGCTCTGAATTATTTGGCAGCTTAATTTGCAGCAGGCAAGTTGAGTGGTGAACATTTTTTAGTAACAGTCGCTGAACTAACATTTTCCAAATTTTTTTTTTTAAAGCCCACAGAATGGTAACTGAATAGCTCATTATTTCCTTTGAAAAGGCTAGACTCCGCAGGTTGTCCCCACCTTTGCTGTTTCCTCTGTGGTGCTGGCTTCAAATAGTTCAGCCCTAAGTGCTCAGGTTGCCTTAGAAGTCAAAAATCTCTGATTTTGATCTCTCCATTTGTACCTGAAAAAACACCCAAAGGTGATCCAAACTACTCTGGTAGTTTCCAGAGAAATCTAATAACTCAGTAATAGCAGTACCTTAAAATTGTATTTTACTATTCTTTTTTCAAAGAATTTTGCATGTGAGATTTCATTTAAAAATGTAAAATTATTATCTCATTCTGTGCAGTGGTTAATTTTATGTGTTAACTTGACCCCTGACCTCTGGTTAAGCATTCTTTCTGGGGTGTGTCTGTGAAGGAGTCTGGAAGAAAATGGCCTTGGACCTGGTGGACGTGTAAAGCAGGGGGCCCTCCCCAAGGTGAGTGAGAATCATCCTGTCCACTGAGGGTCTGAATAGAACAAAAAGGTTTAATTTTCACTCTTCCCAAATATTCATGCTAGGATGTTGCTCTCTTGTCCCCAGCATTCTTGGTTCTTAGAGCTTCAGACTTGCACTTGAATCTATACCAGCAGCCCTCTGGCCCTTAGGTCTCTGTCCTACATCACTGGCTTTCCTGGACCTCTAGATTGCAGATGACAAATTGGGAGACTTCTCCATCATAATCTTGTGAGCCAATACCAATAAATCGCTTTATTTTTGATGTATTTATTTATAATATATTATACTATCTATATAACAATGGTAAGCCCCAGATCATAGCCAGGCTCATGCACAGTGGGCTGTGCCTCCAGGAGGCAGCCTCTCTTGCTAGCAATGGCTTGTGCTGAGACCCACAGCCAGTGGTGATGGGCGTGGCCACGGCCAGTTATGGCCAGTTCTGCCCTCCAGGCCTGCCAAGGGGGTGGGGGTGGGGGGACATACACTCCAGCCCCTAGCTCCTCTCCCTGATAGTGGGGAGGTAGAAGTTAAGCCTGGGAGGAGACGTGCTGCCCCAGCCCCAGCTTCTCTCCTTGACAGGAGGTAAGACTAAGGGGTGTGGCTAGGGGGCAGGAAGTAGGAACCAAATTACTGGCTGGGGGCAGTTCCCCCATCGGAAGAGATAGTGAGGAGGCCCTAGTGACCTTAACACTGGCCTGGGCCCATTTGGTCCATTAATTAAACTTGCAAATTTCCACCCCCACATTTTCTTTGGGAAGCTTCCAGGGAGGATGCTGCCATATTAAGTAGTTTGGTTAAATAACCCCAACCTGTCAATTACCCCAAAGGGGTTGCCAATGGGGCGGGGCAATACAAACTAGTTAGTGAAGTGAGCCTTACTTAACTTTTAAGACTGTGTCAGTTCAGACTCTCGGCATCTCTTTCCCACTCTCGGGGAGGGGCCCATTTCACTCTTGAGATGGACCTTCCCTGTAGTTTGTATACTTTTGTTCTGTAACAAGTGTATGTTGCTGGGATTGCTTTGTGTTCATGATCACTCCTTCATCTTCAAGGCACCTGTGCTCTTTCTTGGCACTGGGAGCCAAGAACCAGGGAACAACCTCCTCCAGAGGGACCTAACAACAATAGGAGATTTGTATATAAAAAAAAAAAAGTATATATTTGTATACATACATTTGTATATGTATGTATATATACATAACCTTTATTAGTTCTGTCTCTCTGGAGAACTCTGCTGATACACTGTGAAAAGGGTAGTCTCATTTTATAGATGAAGCCACTCGATGCAGAGAGGGATAGGGGACTCCTCTTCAAGATAACAAGCTGGCTGTGGAAAAAACAGCATAGGAAAGCGGGAAGTGACCAACTGTTTCCGTTATAATCTGACACATTTTATTATTTGGTGTTTGGAAGGAATTTAATAAAAGAATATACCAGCACTAGAGGGGAAGTGGAATCCCCGGAGCCTTGTTTTAAAGGGGCTACTTTTCCAAAACATTCCCATCTCTTCCAGGGCAGGCATATATCAGATCCCCAAACCTTTCTGTGAGCAGCTTCTTTCCTGAGCAGACTGTCCTCAAAACTTCTGTTGTGGAAAATCAAGCCCTCCTTTGTCTGTTCAGGTGTGCCTGTGAATTACCCTCAGATGATTTTGACGTTAGCCTGCTGGTAGGAGTGTTTTGTAAGAGGTCAATTTCTGGTGCTAGAATTAGAACCCCTAGAGCTAGAATCTGTCTAGCATGCAGTGCAAAATAAACCTCCTCTGGCAGCACCCAGGACAGTCTCCCTTTAGACAGGGAGCCTGGGTGAAAGCTGACTTCCACACTTTGTGAGCAGGTTGGGAGCTTATAAGAGGGGCCTCAAGGGAGCATCAGAGCTGGGAAATAATTCCACAATCATGAAAACCAACCTCCTTCTTTGACAGATGCATAAACTGCGGCCTTGAGTTAGTAGTGGAGTCATGAGTAGAAAGGAAATCTGATTCCCAGGTTATTGGCTCCCTTGCCCACGCAGCCACCCACATCCTTCTGCTGATTCAGCTAAAAAAAGATGCTTATGGGATCTGATCCCCTGTACGTTGCCTACATAACTGGCATCTGGAGGTTGGCTTAGCCATCCCTGGGATGATTGTTTTCATATCTACTGCTGCTCCATTCTGACTGGGGCCAACTTTTGTGCCATTCTGCCTGGGGCTAACTTTTGTGCTAGAGAATTGTAATGCCACTGTACTTGTGCCAAGAGATGCCTGTTATTCTCTAATGGTGATGAGAATACTAACACTGATGTTATCATTATGAAAAGAAATAAAATGCAGCCCTATTGACTTGGTCTGTGGAATGGGAAGTTGGCTCTTTTAGAGAGCTTTGGAGGAGGGAGAGCATCAGTTCTGTCTGTATTTTATCCTGTCTATCATGTGGATGTCGAAGTTTGCATTACAGTTCAAAGCATGATAAGTTCATTTCCTCATCCCTTGATAGAGGCCAGAATAACATTAACCAGATTGATTTTTATTCTCTCCTCTCTATGTAGCCATTAGGCATGTGCTCTGCTGGAGCCGACCCAGTGTGGCTGTAATTAACGTCCACCAGTTATTGTGTACTGCTTTCCTACTTACTGGTACTTAGTTCTTGAAAAACTGATCATAGGCAGGAGCAGAAGGCAGATGCATGCCAATGAATCTTGATGGTGTGGAGAAAGTCACGCTGGAGTCATGGAGCCACACCCCCACTGGTCTCTGTCCATCTAGACATGGCTCATTTTTTCCCTCTTATGCAAGCAAGGTCATTTGTTCAAAGGCCCATGTCTATGGTAAAAGAGTCATGGTGCACTGACCAATCTCATTTAACATCCCAAGCCTCAACTATCTCTGATTGATTCAGACATTTGCCTCGGTCCAACTTCTTACTCAGCCTAGCCCAGATTCTAGTAAGTGAACTGAACATTGAAAGGTGAAAAATTACGTTAAATATATACATATATGTTAAATATGTATGATAATTATACCTTTCACTTTAATCATAAATTCATATGTAACTCTACCGATTTCTCATGAGTAATCTGAATGCATCCTTTCCATAAAGAAAACCAATTGATTCCTGTGGCAGATTGTAATTACAAAAAAACAGCACAGCGATATTTCCATCCAACATGTTCTCCCTAAGCTTTGCCACTCTCTATCAAGAAGTAAAAGCTATTTTCCTTCCTTTTACCCTGGGCAGGCTTTGTGTGTCACCCAGAGAATGAGTAAAAATGACGTTGCATGACTGCCATAAAGACATCTTAGACCCGGTGAGAGAGCTTCTCCCTAGCAAACACTCTCTCTTTCTCTCTCTTTCTCATGTGCTTGCCCTTGGAACAAAGTCATCATGTTGTGCGGAAGCCCAAGCCACATGGAGAGGTGCCCGTGTGTGCTCTGGTTAAAATTCCCAGCTACAATTTCAGCTGAAAGTCAACATCAACCCCACACATGTGCATGAACAGGCTTTTGGGTGACTCCAGTTCTTGCTCTTCAAGCTGTTACAGCTGCTCTGGGGTAGAGATGAGCTGCCCCTTCTGAGCCTTGCTCAATTAGCAGATTCATGAGTAAAGTTAATGTTGTCATTGTTTTAAGCTACTAAGATTTAGAGTGGTTTGTTGTGCAGCTATAGCAACTAGAACAAGCTTTGGTATTTGAAATGGAAAACCTATCATAGTAAAAACCTAGAAATGTGGAAGGGGTTTTGAAGCAAAAATTTCTTTTTTGCAGGAAGTGACAGACAATAGTCCTGAAATTCATGTGAAATTCAATGAACCAAGAATAGTCAAAATCATCTTGAAACATAAGAATACAATTTGAGGATTCACACTTTCCAATTTCAAACTTATCATAAAGATACAATAATCAAAACAATGTTGTACTGGCATAAGGGTAAACATATAGATTGATAGAACAGCATTGATAGTCCAGAAATAAAGCCTTTACCATTATGGTCAATTGATTTTGGACAAGATTGTCAGAACAATTCAATGGGAAAAGAATAGTCTATTTAACAAATGATGTTGGAAACATTGTATATTTATGTGCCAAAACATACTGCACACAAAATTATTTCAAAATGGATTGTAAATTTAAATTTAAGAGCTAAAAATACAAAACTCTTAGAAGAAAATATAACAGTAAATCTTAATGACTTTGGCTTAGACAATAATTTTTTTAAATGTGACACTAAAAGCAAAAGGAACAAAATGAAAAACTGAAAAATTGGATTTTACTAAAATTAAAAACTTTTGCATCACAAACCATGCCATTATAAAAGAAAAAAGACAACCCATAGAATTAGAGAAAATATTTGCAAGCCTTAAATCTGGTAAGGGACTTGTATTCAGAATATACAAAGAACTTTTATGTCTCAGCAATGAGATGATAACCCAATTTTAAAATGGGCAAAGCATTTGAATAGATACTTCTCCAAAGAATATGCACAAATGGTCAATAAACAGATAAAAATATGCTCAACATGGGGAAGTGCAAATCCAAACCAGAATGAGATGGCATATCTCACTCATCAGGATAGCTACAATCAGAAAGACAATAAGTGTAGGCAAGGATGTGCAGAAATTATAACCTTCATGCATTGCCGATGGCATGTAAAATGGTGCAGCTGCTTTGGAAAACAGGTTAACATTTTCTCAAAATGTCAAACACAGAGTTCCCACATGACCCAGCTATTCTACTGGCATATACTGCCCCCAAATAAAAACATACTTCCACCAAAAAGAAAAGAAAAGTCTACAACTATGTTCATGGTAGCATTATTCATAATAGCTAAAAGTGGAAGCTACCCAAATGTCCACTGACTGATGGATAGATAAATGAAATCTGTTTTAAAATCCAACAGAATTTTATTTAGTAATAAAAAAGAATGAAGTACTGACATGTGCTACAACACGGACGTGCCATGAAAACAAGAAATAAGTGAAAGAAGCCAGACACAAGAGAAAGCCCTTTTGCAATTTCACTAACATACAAAATCCAGAATAGGCACCTCTCCGGACACAAGAAAATAGATTAGTGGTGGCCCAGGACGGGGAGATTTTGGGAGGAGAATGGGTACTGAATTCTGATTAGCATGAAGTTTCTTTTAGGGTGATTAAAAGGCTTTAAAAATTACACAAATTTTTGAATACCATATTTCGCCATGTATAATGTGTAGCCACATTTTCGATCCAAACTTTCAGGAAAAATTGTCTTTCACTTTAATTTTTTAATTTGAATTTTAATTGCTTATATTTAGGTACTTATTTTTTATATTATAGAGAAGTTTTGTCATTTTTTTAAGTTACAACTATTTTATGTTATTTATTTACTATGTTTATTAAATCATAAAAACATAGATCATGTATACATTTATGGGGTACAAGGTGCTGAGGAAGGAGGTCAGATCGAGGGAGGGTGAATGTTGGGATCACACCTATGGTACATAATACAAGGGTACATGTCAGATCTATTAGTATTGAGTATAAATGTCTTAACACAATAATTAAGTAAACAAGATGAGGTATATATTAACCAGTGTGATGTAAGCATTCCTAATTCTATATGAAATGAGCACATTATCATTTATTTTTAAACACATTATGGTACAAGAAATTTTATTTACCAGTATCAAATTTACAATATTTACACATCATAGAAGGCCCCCTGCTCTGTCACTGTCAATAGCACAAGTATTGTCCTCTTCAATTTCTCATCCCGGTAAGGTCCATTGTCCTCAGTTCCATCCATAGCATTGCTGATGGCACATTATATAAACAATTCTATAAACACTTCCTTCTTGACACTGTTTCATGATCTTAGGATCCAAACACAAACCTGGGCGATGGATGCTTTTTTGATGCTGCCTGTGGGAGTTAAATTATTACCAGCTGACTAAAGCCAGGACATCCACTCTTTCTTCATTAGGACCTTAAAGGGCTTGTTTACTGACACATTAAGAGATTGCAGTTGGCTTGTCAGCCCACCAGGTATTGCAGCCAAGTTGTGTTTTCAAGTCCACAGTAATTGTTACTGCATTCTATGTAACACGGGCTTTGAAGTGATCAAAACAACCAATGCCTGTTTTTTAAGTAATCAATCCTCCGGTCCTTTGTGACCAGGCTATGTTAAACCATATTTTCATGCCTTTTTGAATCATCCATCCTTTTTCATGCACATGGATAATAACTTCACTTTTATTTCAGAAATGTTTATCCTTTAAAGATTGTCATCTGCGGTAGCTTTGTCCTATATGCTCAATAGGCCAGAGCAACAGTGAAACGTGTTTTCTCTTGTTCACCGGTGTTAGTAGCCATGGTCTTTGCTCCTTTGATGTCCACAGTTCTGTTGGATGGCACAGCAAATGTGAGGGGACCTCACCCATAGTGATGATTTAGGACAGCTCAAAGTTGTAAGTCTCTTGAAGATTGATACAATCAGAGTGAAATCCCCAAACTTGATTCTCATAGGTAGCTGGAAGTTTGGGGGCAAGTTTTGTTCATGCCCTCATGCTCAAACCTTCTTTCTTCATAAAGTTAAAACATCATTTAAGTGTCCCTAAGAAATCATCAATGTTTTTTGAACTACAATCCTTTTATCCTCTTCATGTACCATCTTGGTCAAAACTGAGATCCTAGTTTGACGCTACTCCAGAACCGGGGTCTTCACCTCCTGCTCCACCTCTGGTCACTTTAGTCTCCCTCTCATTGCCTTCTTCTGTCTTGGTGTCTGAAGAAGCATCTCTTCCTGCTGCCTCTGCAATCTGATGACACTCTCTGTGAGAGGAGGTCCAAAGAGTCTCTCGGCAGCTCTGTTGCACTTTTAATAACTATTAGCTTACAATTTGTAGTGTACAAAAACCATTTAGATGTTTTTGATGAATTTTCCAACATTTTTGGTAAAAATATTACCTAGATTTCTAGTTCTTACCTGAAATATATGAAGAGAAATATGTCACTCTTTTTTGGCCAAAAATGTTTTACAAGTTCGTGGTAAATTCAACGAAACCAATTCTCATATTCCAAGGTATTATTTTGCATATAGCTATCATGATTACTTTCTAGAGTTATACTTCCAATGTGTAAGTTGCATAAGTGTAAATAAAATAATTAAAAACATGTAGATTTGAATTAGTTCCACCCATGTATAATGCACATCTTTCCTCCCCTCAAATATTTGGGCAAAAATCTGTATGTTATACACATACATGGCAAAATATAGTATCTTGAAAACCACTTACTTGCATATATTCTTGGAATTGTATAGCCTCCCTCCCCAAACCTTTTCACATCAAGGTTGTGAAAAGCTGAGAAACTCACAGATTAGAAGAAGCTAAGGAAAAATAAGGAGTAAATGTAATGTGATACCCTGGAGTGGATACAGGAATTTTAGGACATTAGTGGAACAACTGGGATAATCTGAATGGAGTTGGTAGTTTATGAGAAAAGAGAAACGAAAAGGAAAAAAAGAACAAAAAGGAAAAGGATAGGGGAAGAAAACATTAAGGAAAATTAAAAAAGAAGAGAAGAGAAAGAAAAAAGAAACAAAAAGAGAAAGAGAAAGAAAAAGAAGCAAGACCTTTGGAATATTGAACTACTACAATCAGAAACAGCCAGTTCTTATGGAAAAGGAAAGGATTACACAGAGATCAGAAGGAAGAGTCCAGAGTTCATAGCCAAGAGCACTAGTGAATCATTTTCAGGAAGTAGAAAAGAATCATAATTAAATTGGCCAGGAATTCACATTTGCTATGAACCAGTGAATTTTGGGTACTTCCAGTTTCCCCACTTTATGAATAGGAGATCCCAGTATGTTTCTTATGCTCCTAACACAATTTGGATCAGGTGTGGAGGGTTCAGATGACTCATCTTTTCAGTTCCTAGGTCATATGGGTGGAAAAGGACTCTGTTCAAGCTACTGTTCTTGAGGATCACACCCAAGAAAACTTTTCAATCTCTGGATCTGAATTAGATCACAAAATTCTGGATTTTGAAACTGAATATGATGTTACAATGGGATGGGTCTTTTTTTTTTTTTTAATTGGTATATTGTAGTTGTACACATTTTGGGGGTAAGATGTGTCTTTGAAGAGACATGTGTCTAGGAAGAGGGTTGGGTACTTTGTATGTGGAATGGAGGGGAATTATGCCAGATGACAGTTTGTGGCAGAATGCATTTTTAAAACATAGCCACAGCCATATTTTTGATCTCATATATTCTTCTAGGATTTTGCAATTTCTTATAAAGAGTTAAAGTCTGTCTCCCCAGCTCTTGATCCCAGAGGTGGAGGCTAATGGAATAGAAGGAATGTAGCATGACCTCCCTGCTGGGTTAGCTTCTGCCTGGCTTTCCTTCTCTGGGATATTTACTCCTAGAATGTGGGCTCACAGTTGTAAGAAAGCTGAGACTACATGAAGAGGCCATGTGGAAGTGCTCCCCTCAACAGCGACAGCAGCCACCACCAGATACATATCCAAGTGAGTGAAAGACGACTCCAGTGCTCAACCTTGGAATGGTCATAAGCTGATGCTGAGTGGACATAGATGATCTACCCTTGTCAAACCCTGCTCAAAATAAATGATATTTCATTTGCTAGTGATATCAAATATTTCACCCTAGAGCAAACAAATGAGCATTGTTTTAAGACATTACATTTTGAAGTTGTTTGTTATGCTGAGATATCCCGGGATGTCACAGTGTTATCCTTAAAACAATCCCAGTGGCTAATATTGTTTTGTACCTAGCATATTGCACTTACCATGTCTTTTTCTTTTTTTTAATTGAAATACAACCTACAAGGGAAAATGCACAGATTTGAAATTTTCAGTGAATATTATGAGTTTTTACAATTTTATATACCCCTATATCACACCTCAGAAGAAGAATAAGACTATTTCTGTTGCCAGAAGATATTTGCTCATCTCCTCCTTTAATAAGCTGGGCCAGCTCTCAGTGGTTGTGGGAGTTGATTGTGCATATCCATTCCCAATACCTCATTCAGTTGCATCATTTGGGCAGCTAGAAATCTTAAAATTGGGAGAATTCACAGCATGAAAATCAACAAAACCTACAAATCAGGGCTTTCATGCACCCCCTACCCAAGCTACTTTTAAACATTTAACAGACAGTGCTGCTCCTGGTCCTTTCCATTCAATTCCTCCAGCCTCCCAAGGCAAACACTTTTTGATTTCTTTCACTGTGGTTAGTTTTGCCTATTCTTAGATTTCTTATAATGGAATCGTCCGGTGTGTATTCTTCTTCATCTGCCTGCTTGCACTTAAAATAATGTTTGGAAATTGACCCATGTTGCTGTTTATATTGATACTCACTCTCTTTTAATTGATGAACTGTATTCATTGCATGAACATACAAATTTTTTACTATCTTTTCTCTTGCTAGACATTTGAGGTGCTTCTAGTATTGGATTATTATGAATAAAGGCCTCTATGATATTATTGTCCTTATCTTCCAGTGCATATATGTTTTCAATTCTTTTAAGCAAGTATCGGGGAGTGAGTTGCTGTGTCAGAGCACAGATATCGTTTTAATGCTATTTGTATTCAATAAGAGAAATAGTTAACCAAAGGATGGTTGTAACATTTTACTCTGCCACACACAACATACAAAAGTGTTCCAGTTGCTCTTCATGCTTGCCACAATTTGGTACCATTGGTGTTTTTTATTTAAGCTGGTGGGCACACAATGGTGTTTCATTTTGTGTTCAATTTGGGAATCCCTGGTAACTAGTGATATTGAGCCTATTTTCTTGTGATCAGTCTTGTGATGAACACTTGTAAAGTGCTTGTTCTATCAGTGCTTTGGCTATTTTTTAATGGATTATTTGCTTTCTTGTTTTTCATTTGTAACAGGTTGATCATATTCATATATTCTTTATGCAAGTCCTTTGTTCTATCTATCTATCTATCTATCCATCCCTCAATATTTTTTCAAGTTTGTGGCTTGCCTATTCTTTTCTAATTAATGCTTTTCATGTTCTATAAAAAGCAAAGTTCTTTAAAAAACTGTAGGTCACAAAGTTACTTCCTTATGTTTTCCTTTAGAAATGTTTTCCTTTAGAGTGCTAGCTAATCTTAGAATTTATAACCCATCTTAAATTAATGTTAGTGCTTAGAATAAAACAGAGAATCAGGATTTCTTTTAAATTCATATTTTACCCAGGTGTTCCAGCACCATTTACAATTAAGTTTGACTTCCTAGTTTAAACCGTTTCAATTTCCTCATTGAATGTACATGGTAATTTGGTTCAAAATCGATTGACTGTATATATGTGGGTCTATTTTGGACTATCAACATTTGCTCTATTGATCTATTTGTCTATCCTTGTGACACTGCCACCCTGTGTTGCTTGTTGTGACTTTGTGAAAAGTCTTGAAATCAAGTAGTAGAGTCTTACAGTTTTGTTCTCATTGCTCATGATTGTTCTGGCTGTTCTAGGTAACTAAATTTTCATATAAATTGTAGAAACAGCTTGTCATTTTCTTTTAAAAAGCCTGCTATTTTTTATTCAGATCATGTTGAATCTATAGATAAATATGGGGAGAATGGAGAAGGATATCAGTTTATCAGATCTCTCAATTTAGATTTTACCTTTTCCTCAGCAAAACCTTTTGTTTTCAGTGTGGACTTATTTATATTTTTTATTCTAGATTGTTTGATTTAGTCTTTGATGTTTTTAGGCTATTGTAAGTGATAAATTCTTGTATTCTCTTTGATTGTAGAAGGAAAATTTTAATATTTTATCAATAACATGATATTAGATGCATGTATTTCACAGATATACTTGATTGAGAAAATTTCTTTCTGTTTGTAAGTTTGCATCGAGTTATCAAAGCTGAACTTTGAATTCTGTCAAGTGTTGTCTCTGCATTTACTGATACATACAGGGGGTGCAAAAAACTGTACACACATTTTCAGAGATCCTGTTGGAAATAAAATTGATCATTTCCAAAAAGTGTACAAATTGCAGATAAAATGGATGTTCATAGCATGTCTAAGTACACTTGACTAGTAATAATACCTTCAAGTCAACTTCAAAAGTAATAGCTAGATAACATTACTTAAAATGTGCATATGTGTATACACTTTTTGGTCCCCTGTGTGTATGTATTTGTCTATTCTGTTGATCTTGTGAATTATATTGGCTAATATTTCTAATGTTATATAAACTTATAAACATCACATGGTCAGGGTTTGTTATATTTTTTATTTACTTCTGGATTATGTTGGCTAATCTTTTAAGAATTTTTATATTTATGTTTTTACAAAATATTGATTTTTAAAAATTTCTTTCCTTGTAATGTCTTTGATGCCAGGCTTATACTTGTCTTATAAAAAGAGTTATCAAGCAATCCCTCTTTTTCTGTTTCTTGGTTTTGTGTTAGGTTGGTATTTCTTTAAATGTTTGATGGAATTCACCAGGAAGCCTAATAAATCTGAAATTTTCCCTGGGAATATTTTTATTACAAATGTAACTATTTTAATAGATATAGAGCTATTTAAATAATTTATTTCTTGTCTCTTGTTTTTTCAAGAATTTCACGTAAATTATAGGATTTATTAGCATGAAATTTTACCTAACAACCAATTACTCTATTGTTTTTTGTAGGTTTTATAATCTAGTCCCCTTAACATTAGTAATTTGGGGGGGGGGGTGATAAATTTTACAGAAGGTTTGTCAATTTTTTAATCTTTCTAAAGGATAAACTTTTTAATATCTTCCCTTTCTCTATTTGCCTTTCCTAGAGTTTCATATAAAAGGAATCACATAATATGTACTCTTTTTGTCTATGTCTTTCAGAAAGCATAATTATTATTAGATTCATCCACTTTGTTGCTAGCATTCATTGTTTGTTCTTTTTTTTTTTTTGCAGTTTTTGGCTGGGGCTGGGCTTGAACCTGCCAACTCCGGCATATGGGGCCAGTGCCCTACTCCTTTGAGCCACAAGCGCTGCCCCATTGTTTGTTCCTTTTTATTGCTTGGTAGTTAATACATGTATTTTATTGTAAGGATATGCCACAATTGAAGAACATTTTGTTTGTTTTTAGCTTTTGGCTGTATATAAATATAGGTACTATGAATACATGAGGAGAGATTTTTGTGTCAACACCTTTTTGTTTCCCTTGCATGTATTTATAAGAATGGAATTGCTGAATTTTATGGTTCTTGTATGTAAGAGTTTTTAAAACTGATGATTTTTTCCCTAAGTGATTGTAACACTTTACATTCCCACTAGTAATTTTACATTCTCACTAGCAATGCATATAAGTTCCAGTTTCTCCACAACCTCATCAACACTTGGCTTTGTCAGTCTATTTAGGTATTTAAGTTTTAGCCATTTTAATGTACATGTGATAGTATGACCTTATGGTTTTAACTTACTTTTTTTTTTTTTTTTTTTTTTTGAGACAGAGTCTCACTTTGTCACCCTCCTTAGAGTGCTATGGTGTCACAGCTCACAGCAACCTCCAACTCTTGGGCTTAAGCAATTCTATTGCCTCAGCCTCCCAAGAAGCTGGGACTATAGGTGCCTGCCACAATCCCCGGCTATTTCTTATTGCAGTTGCCACTGCTGTTTTTTAGCTGGCCAGGGCCAGGTTCGAACTCACCACCCTTGGTATATAGGGCTGGTGCCCCACCCACTGAACCACAGGTGCCACCTTAACTTACATTTTCTATGTGACAAATGATGCTCAGCATGTTTTCATTTGCTTATTATTTGTTTATCATCTTTTGGAAAGTATCTATTTTAATATTTTGACCATTGTCTTAATTAATTGCTTGGTTTTTTAAAATTATTGCATTGTAAGGGTTCTTTATATTTTCTGAATGTAAGTTCTTTGTCAAATAGGAGTTGTTTCCCAGACTTTGCTTTAATACTTTATTTCTTAATAGTGTCTTTGGAACAGCAGAAGTCAATGATTTTGATAAATTATAATTTAGCCAACTTTTATGTTTCATACATTTTTCTGTGTCCTACTTAGACCATGTCTCAAACTTTTTTCTCTAATATTTTCTTATAAAAGTTTTAGACTTACAGTTCAGGTCTATGATGCATTTTGCTTTTATTTTTGGTTATAAAGAGGTTAAATTTGAGACTCATCTGTTTCCTTAAGAATGACTAGTTCTTCCAGAATGATTTATAGAAAAGATTCTATTTGTCCATTCGATTATTTTGTACCTTCTGTCAAAAATCAATTGACCACTCATTATATGTGATTTTATTCTGGAATCTCTATTCTGTTACATAATTTATATTTACTTTTGTCTTTTCTATTGGTAATATCTTGTTGTCCTAAGTATATAAGTTTAACATACATGTTGCTAAATTTATTCCCAAATATTTCATATTTGGATGTCACAACAAATAATACGATATTTACAATTTCAATTTCCCAAACCCCATTGCTAGTTTATGGAAGTATTATATTGTTACTCTGCTATAGTTATAAACTCACCAATTTTGATAGTTCTTAATAGATGCCTTAGGTTTTACTAATGCACATGATCATAGCATAGGTAAAGAAATATAATTTTATCCCTCCCTTTCCAAAATGTATGATTTTTCTTATTCTTGCCTTATTATACTAATTTGAAATTTTACAACAATGTTGAATACAAGTGATGGGAGTGGACATCTTTCATTTTTTCCCTAAGCTAAGGACAAAACATTTAATCCTTCATCACTAGGTATACTATAATCTTAGTACAGTATTTTTTTTTTATTTTGGTATAAGCTTTATATCAAATTAGGAAATTTTCTTCTATCCCTAGCATGTTATGAGTTTTGATTTTTTTTTAACATAGTTTCATTTATAAATAACTGAAGTAAAATAAAGTTTATAGTTTTAAATTGTACAATTTCACCATGTACATCTGTGAAAACATCAACTTCAATAAAGATAATGGACATTTTTATAATTCCCAAAGCATCTTTTTTTATGGTTCTTGATCATCTATCATTCCACTCGTCCTGAAGTAAAAACTGAATTCCATTTTGTCACCAAAGATTAGTGTCCATTTCTTAAAATTGTATATAAATCAATCATTATAGCATGTACTCTTTTTTAACCTGACTTCTTTCACTCAGCACAAACTATTTTGATTTTCATTTAAGATGTGACCTGTGAAAGTCTCTTTTTCACTTATTGTCATTGTTCCTGTTTGTTTGTTCTTATTGCCCAGTGGTATTTTATTGTTTTGGTATTCCACAAGTTGTTTATCCATCCACATGCTGTTTGACACCTGTTGATGGCAGTTCTTACAAATGAAATATCCATGTGCAGGTCTTTGTATAAACATATGCATTCATTTTTCTTAGGTGAAATAACTATTCAGCAAAGTCTCAGGTTATGAAATCAACATACACATATCAGTAGCACTTCTATAGACTAATAAATATCAAGCAGATAGTCAAATCAAGGACTCAATACCATTCACAAAAACATGAAAACAAAATACCTAAAAATATACTTAATAAAGGAGGTTAAAGACCTATACAAAAAAACTACAAAACACTGATGGAAGAAATCACAGATGATGCAACAAGTGGGAAAGTATCCCCTCCTTATGTATTGATAAAATCAACATCATTAAAATGTCCATATTACCCAAAGTGATTTATAGATTCAATGCAATCCCCATCAAAATACCAGCATCATATTTCAAATATCTAAAAACAAAATCTTAATTTTCATTTGGAACCAAAAAAGAGCCTAAATTACACAAAGCGATCTTAAGTAAAAAGAATAAATCTAGAGGCATCATATTACCTGACTTCAAATTATATTGTAAGCCTATAGTAACCAAAACAGCATGGTACTGTTATAAAAGTAGAGACATAGACCAATGGAACCAATAGAAGTAGAGAACACAGAAATAAAACCATCTACTTATAACCACTGATCTTTGACAAAGCAGACAACAACATACACTGGGGAAAGAAAGCACTATTCAACAAATGGTGCTGAGAAAATTGGAAAGCCACATGAAGAAGAATGATACAGGATCCCTATCTCTCATTATATACAAAAACTAATTCAAGATGGGTTAAAGACTTAAATGTAAGGCATGAAACTATAAAAACTATAGAAGGAAATGTTGGAAGAACTGCTAGATATCATCCTTGGCAAAGGATTTATGACTAAGACCCCAAAGGCAAATATAGCAACAATAACAACTAAATAAATGAGACTTAATTAAATTAAAAAGCCTTCTTCACAATGAAGGAAATAATTAATAGAGTGAATAGATAACCTGCAGAATAGGAGAAAATATTTACACACTATATATCCAACAATAGACTGATAACCAGAGACTACAAAAAATTCAAGTCAGCATGAAAAAAACAAACAACCCCATTAAAAAGTGGACAAGAGATATGAACACAAGTTTCTCTAAAGAAGACAGACAAATTGGCAATAAACATAAAAAAATTTTCAACATCACTAATCATCAGGGAAATGCAAATTAAAACTACAATGAGGTACCACCTTACACCTATCAGAATGGCCATTAATAAAAAGTAAAAAGACAATAGATATTGGTGTGGATTCAGAAGTGAATGTTGATACATTATGATAGCATTATGATTACAAATCAAATATAATGCAATAGAAAAAAATGATTAGCTGCCAGGAGATCTACATTTTTAAATTTCAAAATATTAATTAAAGGGGCACAATGATATAATAATGTTATTCTATGTGATATTTATCTTCATGGGGCCATATTGTCATCATCAACATTAATCTTCATTGTGTTAGTCATACTTTTTCAATGTTTGGTCATATGGTCAAGAAATCTAATACAAATGTCAAAGATAGTATTCATTAGGAGAACACAGTATGCAGATGCAGACCCAGATATAAACTTAGCCATCAACATGATATATATGTGTGTACATCAGCTTGTATCAAATAGTTAAACAATTTAAATAGCTTTAATGTATAATTTAAACCCCAGCTTTCCGTTTCATGGTGCTTTTATTTATAGTATTTTATATTCCATTTTCCTTCTTTTAATCTTACTTTTCTTTCCTGCTATGCAATCCTATCTCAAACAAGAGAGCTATTATTGAGCAGGCAAATGATACTTTAATAGGAACACTTATGGAGTACACTAGAAAACTATAAAGACTTTTAAGAAATAGCAAAACTTTAATTGGGTCTTGTGTATTCGTGCTGTAACCTAATTCAGTGCATTTTCAGCATGCTGGAGGATGTTGCTAATTTATGGCTGTGATGAGCAATAAAGCAATAATAGTAATTGAAACGTGCAATAGTCCTTGTTTAGGGGGCATTTATGGTTATGTATTAAAACTATAAATACTTCAAGAAGCTGTGAAACTGATCCATAGAAAATGAAAGATAAGATCTCACTGCCTTCTAAAAGTGCTTTTCTAGCAGAAATCTGAGCTCGACTTTGTGGTTTATAGATATAAACAAAATAGAAGTTCGACGTGTCTACCCATCCAAAGGGACCACTTAAATAACTACTAGCACTCAAACCTAATAAGCGATAGAAAGTTCCTTTCTTTCTTCTGTTTCTAAATTTTCCATTTCCTTCCGTTTGTTCTTTACAAAAATGTTTCTTCCTTGATATTCTCTGCACTCTTACTCTGCTTTCTCTGTTTCTGTCTTCTCTCCCATCTTCCCTCATATTATCTCCTATATCTACACTTAGATGAAAGAAGCAAACTGTACTAAGATGGTAATAGGGTGCAGAAAGCAGCACTTACAGCTTCGAGTCACAGGACTCTAGGTTAGTATAGCCACAGATAGGCGGAGTCATTTTTGTCCCTGATCCTCTTAGTTGAACCAGCCCTCACATCAAGGCTCTATGTTAAAGCAAATCCTGAGGTTAGTGCCTGGTCTACAAAACCATCCTACAAAACTATTTTGTTTTTACTTCCTCCATTCTATGTTGTCCTCTAACCCATCAACCTGGATTTCTGGGCTTCCCTGTTGTGTTTAGTACCTGCTTCTGGAACATCTGTTTAGTAGCTCACCAATTGCCTTTTTTATATTCTTGGATTTCTACTTTTAAAAATACATATTTTTGGTTTTCTCTTACCTCTTGCCCCTGCCTCACTAATCCCTGTGAACTGAACCCCCTCAAGGAAGAGAATGGCAGACAGGTGAATTGATTTCTAATCTACTTAAAGTTCAAGTCAGGTAATTTCTCTGGTTAAGAACCACTTCTCAGTACTCCCATGATTTTCTATACATACCTCTGCCATTGCACTCTTCAAGTTATATGTGAGCAGTATCTCCGGGGAGCTGAGATTTTTCATGTTTAGTCCCAAGTAACCCCTGTTGGATGGTGATTCCAGAAGGAGTATCTTATGGAAGATAGAGACATGAATGGAGGTAGATGGGTAGGAAATACTACATATGACAATTCCAGCTTTCTTAATACTTAATCATTAGAAGACCCAGAGTATCAGCTCTGTTTTGTTTCTCAGAGCTTGGCCACAGTTGTCAGTCAATACCTGTAAATTAATGACTGATACAATAGCTTTTTTTACTCAACAAATATTACTGGCACCTCTTTGGTACCAGGCACTATTTCCAAATACTGGGAACATAACAGTTAACAAGCCAGGTAAAGCTTCTGCCATCATCAGACTTACATTTTAGTGGGGCATTTATACACTAGATGAACAAATACAAATAAAATGTTCTGTAGTGATGGGTTCTCTAATGAAGAAATCACGTAATGGATTGAGAATAACAAGGTACTAAATAATCAAATTCTGAGTGTGAAACCTAATGGCTATACAAATTTGACCCTCTCACGGAAAATAAGGGAGACAGTGCCCCCTAACTTGGGTTTTTTAAATCTCATTTTCTACACTCTTCCATTGGCTCTTCCAATGCTGAAGAAATATTAGGAAAGGTGGAGTAGACATTCCCCCCTCCACAACTTCCTCTGGTCAGATCTCTCCCTTTCATGAAGATATTACTTCTAGAATTGGCACCAAACGATGGCTCCTCGGGAGTGACAATGAAGAAAAACAGGTCCTAGGAGCTACTATGATTTCTCAGATTCTCAGTGCCATGTGCCTATCAGGACAGAGGTTCCTGGGAGTATCTGCCTGGACGGGTGACATTCTGTTCTCTCTTCTAGTTGAGGCCCCCTGCAATGACAGAAAAAGAGGTAATTCAAATATTCCTCTTTCGGAATACTTGGGGAGGGAGGTTCATACATGTGTTCAATAAGGATAAAGTGCCAAGACCTTCTGAAATACTATCTGACGAATTGAATGAAAATACTTTTCCATTTCTCCTTTTGCTTTCCATTTACTCTCATATTAGAGTCCTGACAAGGATTACTAAAATATAATTTTTTATTGTGCCTGCATTGGGTCAGCATATGGGCCCATGAATATTTAAGAACACACATATTAGGATGTGTTATGGTGCGAAAAAATAGGAACCAAACTCTGATATTCAAGGCTTTTAAAATAATTTTTCTCTACGTAGAGAGGAAAAATGAGGGCTATTCCCTAGGAGAATGAAGGCCTGGCTGTATCTTTAATGATAGGTAAAGAAAAATTACCAGTGACCCCTTGTCTCCAAAGGAATCCTTCTTAGATGTTCTAACTTTCCAGATCATCCATATCTTACCTTCTGGTCAAGCATTACTTCCGGGGCCCCTCAACCCACTTACCTGTGTATGGGGAAGGGTCACCTCATCTCAGACAACACAGTTAATGTCATTTTCATTCTGGCTCCTAGGCAGATAGTAGGCTCAGTGGGAAGGACTTAAGTTCTGAAGTCAAAGAGATTTGCTTTCCTGTATGAGGTTGTTTCTTACCTATATGAGATTGTTAACATCTTAACCTCTTTGAACTCATAGTTTAATGTCTATAAAACAAAGATAATGGTATATCTTCCTCCGGACCTCCTGAGTACTAAATGAGGCATTGTATACATGTAAATCACCTCTCACCATGTCTAGCACATGGCCTTTTCTTATCTTAACAGGGCCCAGGGTGGTGCCCACATTTTTGTCTTTTAAGACCAAGCTGTTTCAATTCCCACAACCTTCCCAACTAATCTGCTGAATTCTGATTTCCTCCCCTTTTAAATACCCACAGCAGATATGGCTTGTACCAAAAAAACTTATCATTTAGTAATCTTGTTTTAGGACCTTTACAAATGGTTTCTGAAGAACAAGGACATCTTACTCTTCTATGTCATAGTTGTTCGAAGCACAGATTTTTTTAGCAAGTGCTTATTAATGAAAAATAAGACACAAACCATGTCAGCTTTTTCCAGGGATGCTGGGTTTCTCTTGACTCAATTGAAATGGAGCATTCTGTTAAAATTATTTAAATAATATGAATTTCTGAATCCAAGAGGATAATCTTGCCTTTCTAGAATAATGACAGCAAAAAGGAAACCCCCGTTTGTTATTGCATTTCACATAGCTTGCTGCATTTAATGGACACAACATTTCTACGTCTTAGCTACACCAAGCACTTCTACTTTATGAAAAAGACATTGAGGTTAGGTACCGAGGCCAAGATTATACAAGCTACAAGGGTAGAGAGAAGCCTTCTGTGTAAAGACACAGCTAGCAGCTCTGATCCCAGACCACAAACCCATGCCTTTTTCTGTATGCAGTCTTGATGCTGTCTCAACTTCTTAGCTTCCCGTAGGTACAAATTGTCATTGTTTTTTCCCCACACCCAAATCCCCAGCCTCCTCCGGCTTGTCTTGTCAACATTGAGGACAAGGGACATTTGATGCTGCCTGCCCCCTTCAGAGCCTTCAGGTTTATTCTTGTGTTTCCCATTAGAAACAAGTACCAAAAAAGACAAATAACCCATATTTTGATATAGGCCATTGGCATGGTGTTTCTGGGCTTCTAACTCCTGAGAATTCTCCAGGTAGTCATTTCTTACTGTCTCCTCTCTCTTTCAAGAGAAGAGAAATAGCAGAATAAAAATATTTTACTATTTTGAAAGTTCAAAGCCACTGACTTTCTGTTTACTTTCTCATATTATTAGACATGTGAGTGGACACTGATGGAAGAAGGGTTGTCGGTGATTTAGACACAAAGACAGAAAGAAAGCAGTGCAAAACAGTGGCTTGAAGGGGACGCACGCCCAGGCCTGTTTCAAAAGCAAGAGTTACGTGCTAGCACTTGTGGAAACAACAGAATTGGCAGGGTGAGGATACTTTTTTCTTTTTGGTGTCTTCTTATTTTGTCAGTTAAATGTTCAGAAAATGTTTCTTAAATCATGAGAATAAACCGAAGGTGTGTCAGTTGGATATTGCTAAATAAAACAAACACACCCCTCAGCAGCTTAAAACAGAGTACCATATTTTACCACATAGATTGTGCACTTTTTTGCCTAAATTTATGAAGGAAAAGTAAATATGTGCATTATACATGGGCAGTATTAATACCATTATATACTAAGATACTACATTATATTCTAAATACTATATAGATATATTAAATTCTTTCATTTATTTATTTATTTATTTCAAGTTAATGTCAGGGTACAAACAACCAGGTCACAATATTTGAATTTCTTAGGTAGAGTCCATCTTTAGTCATGTTGCACACCTCAAGGTGTATCATACACTCCTATGTTGTGGCCATTCAATGGAAGCCCCCAAGGTCCCCCAGGTCTCTCTACTCCCTCCTTCCTCCTTCCCCAAACTTGAATTAAAATGAGTTTTTCTCCTATGTGGACATGAATTAGATTGTCTCCTAGCTTCAAATTAGTATTGAGTACATTAGATATTTCCTTTTCCATTCTTGTGAAATGTTACTAAGAATGTGTTTCAACTCCATCGAGGTTAATATAAAAGTTGTAAAGTCATCATCCTTTTAGGGCTGAATAGTATTCCATGGTATATGATACCATGTTTGTTAATACATTCCTAAGTGGATGGATATTTAGATTGTTTCCACATCTTGGTGACTGTAAAACGTGATAAACAATACAGTGAAAATATTTTTATGATAAAATTATTTTTTTCTTCTGGGTAGATGCCGATAAATGGGATTGCAGGGTCACATAGGAGGTTTAATTTGAGTTCTTTGAGGATTTTTCATACTTCTTTCCAAAGAGGCTATATTACTTTTCAGTTCCATCAATAGTGTAAAAGTGTGCCCCTTCTCCACATCTATGCCAGAATCTGCAACTTTGGGACTTTGTGATTTGGCTAATCTTACTGGTGTTAGGTGATATCTGAAGGTGGTTGTGATTTGCATTTTTCTGATGATTAGGGATGATGAGCATTTGTCATATGTTTGTTATCCATTCATCTGTCCTCTTCAGACAAGATTCTGTTCATGTCTCTTGCCCAGTGATAGTTGGGATTGTTAGCTCTTTTTTTTTTTTTTTTTTATTAATTTGAGTTCGCTGTAGATAGTACCTATCAAACCTATGTCAGATTCGTAATATGAAAACATCTTTTCCCATTTGAAAGTTGTCTATTTGCTTTGATTGTTGTGTCCTTAGCTATGCAGAAGTTTTTCAGCTGGATTTGTTTATTGTTGTTGCAATTGCCAGTGAAGTCTTCTTCATAAAATCTTTCCCCATGCCAACATCCTCAAGAGATTTTTCTCTTTGTTAGGTATATACATAAATCCATAATGTAATTCATTATATCAATAGAACCCCCCCCCCAAAAAAAAATAAAAAATAGTTCTTTGTTGTGTAAGAAATCAGGGAAAAAAATCCTGAATAGCCAAGGATATTCTTAGTAACAAAAACAAAGCTAGAGGCAGACTCTGCTAGACTCTACCAGACTTTAGGCTACGTTACAGGTCCACAATGATCAAAACAGCATGATATTGGTACAAAAACAGAGACATAGACATATGAAATGGAATAGAAAACCAAGAGATGAAACCACTCTCTTATAGTCTTCTGATTTTTGATAAACCAAACAAAAGCATACAGTGGGGAAAAAATATCCCTATTCAACAAATAGTGTTGGGGAAACTGAATAACCACATGTAAAAAAGAGAACACACACCTTTCACCACTTAAAAAAATTAATTCAAAATGGATAAAAAAATTAAATCTAAGGCATGAAACAATAAAAATCCTAAAAGAAATTGTGGGGAAAATCTCCTGTTGTCAATGGCTTCAATAGATCTATTTCTTCTTGGTTAAGTCTAGGGAGAGTGTGTGATTCTAGGTATTGATACATTTCTTCCTTATTGTCAAATATCTGGGCATAAAGTTTTTGGTACTAGTTAGAATCTCTTGTATCTCTGTGATATCTGTTGTTATTTCCTTTTTTTCATTTTTCATTGATGGCATTAGAGATTTTACATTTCTGTTTCTATTAATAGTTAATCTGGCCAAAGATTTATTGATTTTATTTATTTCTTCAAAGAACCAACTTTTATTTCTTTGATTTTTAAATGATTCTTTTGTTTTCAGTTTCATTTATTCCTGATTTAATTTTGATACTTCATTTCTTCTGCTAGGTTTGAGATTAGATTGCTCTTCCTTTATATATTCTTATAATGACACATTAGGTTGTTAATGTGCTCTCCTTCTGTTTTTCATATGTAGGCATCTAATGTGATCAATTAGGTTTTGATAACTTGTAGCTTCGTTATTGTTATATTCAAGAAAGTTAATAATTTACTCCTTTATCTCTTCTTTGTCCCAACTCTCATAAGGTTTAGTTTCCATCACTTAGTATGGGGATGAAAATTTTTGTTGGAGTTAAGTTCCACTTTTCTTGCCTTGTGGTCTGAGAAGATACAAGGTGTAATTTAAATTGTTTTAGTTTTGTTGAGGTTTGATTTGTATCCTAGGATATGATCTATTTTGGAGTATGCTCCATTGGCTGACAAGAATTCCTTAGTTTTGGGATGGTGGGCCATGTATATAGTTGATGAAGCCCATTTGTTCTAGGGTTGCATTTAAGTCCCTTGCATCTTTGTTTAGTTTCTGTTTAGAAGATCTGTCCAGTTCTACCAGAGGGGTGTTCAAATCCTCAGCTATGATGGTGTTATATGATATCATATTGCTCAGACCAATCAAGGCCTGTTTCATAAATCTGGGGGCATTTAATTTGGGTGCACAAATGTTTAGAATTGAAATGTCCTCTTACTGGATTATTCCCTTGACCAGCATAAAGGACGAACTTTGTGTTTCTTAACTTTAGTTGCTTTAAATCCACTTGTGTCTGAAAATAAGATTACAACTTCTTCTTTCTTCTGATTTCCATTTGCTTAAAATACTATTTTCTTTCCAAAGTCTTGATTTGTCCTTCAAGGTTATGTGTATTTCCTGGTGGCAGCATATAGATAGCTTGTGCTTTAATATACAATTGGCCAGCCTATGCCTCTTCAGTAGGGGATTCACACCATTCACATTTATTGAGAGAATTGATAAGTATATTGGAGTTGTATTCATCTTATTTTTGTGTAAGTCCAGTGCTTAGTTTAATTCCATTGAGCCACTGAAGAAGGGTTTTGTCCTTTAGTTTCTGGATATTTGTTTTGCTAGTGATCCATTGTGATGTTCAGTGTGGTTTAAGTATTTATAGCAGAGCTGGTCTCATTGTGGAAAATTTCTTCAATACTTGCATCTCAGTAAAATATATGATTTCTTCATCAATTTTGAAGCTTGGTTTAGCAGGATATAGAATTCTGGGCTGAAAATTGTTTTATTTAAGAAGGTTAAAGGCAAATGAACATTCTGATTTGGAAAATTTTAGCTGAAAAGTCTGCTGTCACTTTGATGGATCTTCCCCTGTAGGTCAGTTGGTGCTTTTTCATGGCTGCTTGCAGAATTTTCTCTTTTTTCTTGACTTTGGACAGGTTTATTACAATGTGTGTCGGAGATACTCTATTTGTGTTGAGACAACCTGTGGTTAAATATCCCTCTAAAAGGAGTGTTTCAGAATCTTTAGTGAATCTTGCATAATTTTCATCTGTGACATCCTCCACTGGGGCTTCTGTTACTTTGGGATGTTCTTCTTCCCCTTCAGGGACACTTATACTTTATATGTTTAAGTGCTTGATGAAGTCTCATAATTATCTGAGTGAATGTTCTACTTTCACTCTCTTCCTTCTTGCCCCTTTAACTACTTGGTTAGCTCAAGACCTTTGCCTTCTAGCTCTGAGATTCTTTCTTCTCCATGGTCTAATCTGTTATTGATACTTTCTACTACATCTATAAGTTCCCTGATTGACTCCTTTAATTCTTTAAACTCTGTCATATCCTTTCTATATTCTTCACTTCTGTTTTTCCACTTTCTCATCAATTCCCTATATTGCCTCCTTGGCTATCTATATTTTAAATTCCCTAGCTGTCATTTTCATTAATTTTATATAGGTGAAATCCTCTGAGGTAACTGCCCCATGGTCACTTGGAGGATTTTCTCTGTTTTGGTTTTTCATATTGCCAGAATTTTTCTGTTGGTACCTTCTCATGTGTGTTTTATGCTTATTTACTTTCTTACCCCACTTTTTCCTTCTTGCTACCTCTTTCTCTTTAAATTACTTTGTCTCAGAGCTTATGTGTTGAAATGGCCTTTTGGGATAAGGCCAAAAGGAAGAGAAGGGTAAATAGTGAGAAGAGAGAAAGAAGAGAGAGACAAAAAAGGAAGAACAGTGAAGAAAAGAACTTGAAGAAATGGAGACAAAAAGGACAGAAAGAAAGAGAGTGACAAGTGAAATGGTGGTGTTTGGCAGGGTGCTATGGCTATACCTGCAGCTCTAGGACTTTGGAGGGGGCAGTCAGTGCAGGTGCCTTAAAGTTAGGAGCTCCTTACCACCCTGGGAATACCAAGACCCCAACTGTGCCAAGTATAGAAAGGGTAAAATAATTCAGCTGTATGTCATAGTTGGGACTTCCAATACTGTCTTTCCAAAGGCCAAACATGAAAGGACACCCCAGACCATGAGCTCATGACCTCTTTTAACCAGAACAATGCCATGACCCACCAGTAAGACCAATTCTGTGACCTCACAGCACTCAGAGAGAAGAAATAAGTAAAAATAGATAAAGAAAATTAAAAATACAATTATATAAGATAAAGGAGAAAAGGTATCCTAGCTGTTGTATAAGAAATTTATGTGGGAAAGATGACAAAATTAGAAAAATATTTACCAAAAGAAAGAAAAAAGGAGTGAAATAAAAAATAAAGAGAGACTAGAAGGGGTTGAAAAACAATAACAAAAAATGGAGGAGACTTTGCTATTGAAAATAGTAAGAATGAAAAAATATAAATACAACCAAAAAAACAAAAACAAAAACACCCCCAGAAAACTACAACCACAACAATAAAAAAGAAAAGGAAAAATACCTTAGGATAAAACTGGGAAAAGGCACAAAAATGAAATATATATATATATATACACACACACATACATACATACATACATACATATATATGTATATACACACACACAGCATGTCCATAAAGTTCATGTGCATTTTTAAAATAGTTTAACATAGTACATTGCACATGAATTTATGCACAATATGTATATGTGTAAATAACTATACATTCCTGTACACCAGGTAGTGTTGTGATGTTTGGGCACAAAGGCCACATGATGGTTTTGCTGTGAAAAAATATGGCTGGATGCCACCCTCTAGTTGCAGAGGAGATCAAATTCTGTTTCCTGACTTACTTGCCCTCAATAAGGACCTATTCACTTCATCAGCATTCAGCCCCCACCAGATTGGTGTCCTAAAGCTCTCACCAGATTCATTATTAGGCATGTCCTACAGTGCCCCCTGACAGTACAGTGGCTTTCCCAAGGGTGCAGGAGCCATTTCAGCTCATGCAAGGATGGATGTCTGGTCTCCACAGGCACACCAGATACAGCTGTGCACTGTGACTCTAGGGACAACTTCTCCCACATGGCCTTTCCATAGTGGTGGTGCCCAGGTAGTAGCCAATCTAATGGCAGATCCACTCAATCTGGTATTCATTCCAAGCTGCTGGATGCTGTTTGAGTCCTTTCACTTGTTTAAGGCTTCCAAGGCAGCTTCAGTGAACAGTTGAGCCAAAATAAAAATAAAAATAAAAAAACAAACAAACAAACAAAAAACTACCGGACAGCCCTTTCTTGTCCCCAGTCCTCTGTGGGTTAGCTGGGTGGCTTCTCACCTTTCCCAAGCACTTGCTTTCTTGTTTGTTTTCCTCAGCTCTAGATTTTCTTGCAGGCTCCCATAATCCCCCACTAGTTCATTGTGCCTGGAGTGATGTCCCTGGATAGGTTGCCCCAGCCACTGGTGGCTGGAGTTATCTTTCCCTGTCCTGCCATGAGTGGCTAATAAGGAAATGTTTTTAGTCTGCCATCTTGGTCCACCCCTCTTTAATTCTTTTATTTGTGGTTATCATTTAAAGTGTAACTCTAGAGAGCACTAACCATACCTTTATACAAAATAAAATCCTTGAATTGGTTTTGTTGAACTTTAGATGAACTTGCAACAAAAGCATTTTTGGCCAACAAAGAGTGACATATTTCTCTTCATACACTTAAGGTGAGAGTTAGCAATCTAGCCAATATTTTTACAAAAATCATTGGAAAATCCTTTGGAAAATGTCAAAAGCAATTGTAGCAGACTGAAAATCCAACTTGTTGTGATACCTGGTGGGCTAACCAGCTAACTGTAACCTCTTGATGTCAATAAACAAGCACTTATGAAGTGCTTGGCCCTAATGAAAAAAGAGTGGACATCATGAATGCAGTCAACTGGTAATAATTTAACACCTCCAGGCAAAGTCGAGAAAACATCCATCACCCAGGTTTGTGATTGGATACTAAGATCATGGAACAGTGTCAAGAAGGTAGTGGCTGTGGAATCTTTTAAAAAATGTGGCATCAGCAATGCTATGGAAGATGGAACTAAGGATGATGCAGTTTTTTGAATGAGGAAAGGGAGTCTTCAGAAGACACTGACAATGGACAAACTGAAGAAGATGATACTTCTGATATTGACAGTTACATCTGAGTTCTTGGCCTTCTGTGATGCATAAAATATTATAAATTTGTTACCAATACCATAAATTTCTGTACTTTTGTTTCTTTTCTTGTGTTTTGTAATTATTTGCTACATAAAATTTCTTACACCATAATATATTAAAAAATAAATGTTGAAGTCCCTTAATAATATAAAAAAAATACAAACGAATAAAAACTTGATTTAACATTGAATTAGAACTTAAAATGAAAGATATTTTTTCTGAAAGTTTAGACCAAAAATGTAGGGCACACTATATACAGGAGCAAATATAACATGGTGAAATATGTTATTTATGATTTTCTTGGTTCTGTGTGTCAGGAGGGATGGTCCTGATGATATGCCCCAGGTTTGCTCATCTCAGCTGGGCTTGATCATGTGTCTATGGTCATCAGAGGGCAAGCTGTAGACTACCTAGTATGGGGTAGTGTTTTACATGTTTGGCTGTCAGCTGGAGCAGGGAGTGACTGGGCCACATGTCTCTCATTATCCAGCATTCCAGTCAGGCTTCTTCTCATGGCATGGGCAGGAGTCTCCAGAGAATAGAAGTGGTCAAGGTCTCTTGAGGTTCAGGCTCAGAAATGGCACACACCACATTTGTGCATTCTATTGGCCAAAGGAAGTCAAAGACCAGAGCAGATTCATAGCATGGAAAAGAAGATCCCATCTATTGATGAAATAGATGCAAAGTACATTGCACAGGACATGAATTCAAGGAGGGATGATGACTTGCAGCCATTTTTGCCATTGTCTACCATAGTCTGTCTTCTAATCACAATTATTTCTCTCAAATTTCAGTTTCTCTCAATATTTCCACCAACATCCTGTGATTGATAGCACATCTAGACATAGCTTCTTGTAATCCAGAGCCTGTGAAATAAAAGGATAAGTTTGTCCTCCAAACATCAAACATGCAATGGTGAATTGGAATAAGGTGACTACAACAGACACATCTCCTCCAAAATGGAAATAACAAAAGCTAAATAATCAGGAACTGGTCCATTGCACTTCTGAAATCCTCCTGAGCAAATGTTTCTAGGTCTCACATTCTGGTGATGGGGACAGTTCCTTGAAGAGGCTACAGTTCTGCTGCCTGGAAGTGTCTCCTCATTCTATTGTTTTCTATGGCTCTTGGTTTTGTGTCAATGAAGGCTAAGCTTTAACAGGGCTTCTCTTGAACTCCTGTGAACATCCCCAGCCTAGCCTACTTTAGTCTTTTCTAGTAA
The DNA here is from genome assembly GCA_963574355.1 of Loris lydekkerianus. Classification (NCBI taxonomy): domain Eukaryota; kingdom Metazoa; phylum Chordata; class Mammalia; order Primates; family Lorisidae; genus Loris; species Loris lydekkerianus. The sequence goes on along the minus strand of CAUYPK010059101.1, from coordinate 7,870 downwards.
CAACTTTGTGAGATAGACAGAGCAGGTATCCATTTCACTGATGCAAACATATCTGCTCAGAGAGGCTAAATGACTTGCCTGCTCCACAGTTGGAAACCAAATATAGTATACATTTTTCTATATTAATGATATTTAATTTTCTTTAGAAATTATATTATACTATCTCTCTTATCTCCTTGCCTCATAACCTACCTTTTCTGCTTAAATCAAGAGAAATTGTTTGGATAACTGATCCTGCATCTAAAAATTGGAAGATGTAAGTTATGACTGTCTTGGTCTTTTCGCAAGTTGTTTCCTACATAAGTTATGTATTAAGAAGTCAGTCATCAACTCCAGTCACTATTCAATGATATTATAAGGTTGAATGGAGAACAAAAATAAAAGCCCCCTCCTTAACTAATTTCAGAGAACAGAACCATGGATACAAGTTACAAAGAGAAAGATTACAAATTAATTATATCATATAGACATAAATATATATTGATATTATATAGAGGTTTGTAATATGCCATTGTTTAGGCTGCAATATTTGAATCCTTTGATTTTCCTGTCAGCTGTAGAAATTCATGAATCTGGTACATCAAATTTTTGAAAAGGAAAAGGGTATACAAGGACAGCTTGGCTATTGGTTAAAAGGGAGATGCAGTTAATTGTTACTGAAATGCTCCCTTATTGAAATTTTTTTTTCTTTTTCTTTTTTGTAACGCCATTTTGGTTCTCCTGACACTTTTTTGATCATTTCTTCTCATCCTGTCTTTGTGACTTTATTTCCTCTATACAAAGTATCCTAAGTAGAAGGATTTTCCCAGGACTGCAGTTAGCCTTATTCTTTGTGAGCTTCCTGTAGTTTTTTCTGGCAATAGGCACTTGCACAGCCTTACTGCCATCTACATCTTTATTTCTGGCCCTGTGATAGTCATTATTGCCATTTTACAACTATTTCCATTTTTCCCTCCCTCCAAGAAGAGTACACTCCTGGGTCCCTGCAGTTACTTGTAACCATTGACTAGTTCTTCACAGAAATGCTACATGTCACTTTCTGGTCAAACATTTATTCACTAGGGCAAGATACCCCAGACCTCTTTTTTCCATCTGACCTAATAGGCAATGACTTTTGAGATGACTGTTCTCAGCTTGGTTCTGCAATGAGCAATGGACTTCTACTTACCTACAATAGATGTAGAATGAGGAAAAAATTAGCCTTTGTTCTTCTAAGCCACTAAGATTTTTATTTTTATCGTCTATGACCTAGCTGATTCTGTCTCTTGAGTTTCAAATCTCTGTGACCTTACCTCCTATCATTCCCCTTCAGATGGTAAGCATGCATTTCAAACATTGAATCCCAACCCAGCATCCCCAGCCTAAGGTGAATCAATATCTTTCCCCAAGATCGGCTTCTTTATATTTTCCTAATGATGTAGTGCTATTATCACTGTTTACCCAACCAATCAAAACACATAAACAAAATTACTTGCATCTGATCAGGTATCGTGTTTTCTTCATTTTCTAAACATCTTTCATATCTACGCTCTTCTCTGATAACTGAGGCTGCCTTAGTTCAGGCCCTCAACACTTCTGGAAGAATAATTCTCTCTGTCTCCAACTGGGCCCCAAATTTCACACTGTAGCTTATTCTCTTAAACAACGAAGTGAGTTTTCTAAAATGCAAGTCTGACCATCCTATTCTGTGTATTCATCCTTAATATTTCCTTAGGGCCTTCAGACAGTTCAAATTGTTCAAAATGGTCTAAGAAGCGTTCCATATTTTCAGGAGTACTCAAGGGAGAAGAAAAGAAAATCCAGTTTGAAAGAATGCTAAGGGCAAAGAGAAGAAGCAAGGACTTATGACACTTCTTAAGGAAACTGCATGCATGTGGGTATGACCCTAGCAAGGGTCCAGTGGAGGGCAAAGAGGACAGGAGAGGCATTTCCTGCTGAAATCATACTCCCCCCACCAAACCTTACATCCTTACAGTAAATACCTACTGATTTTTTACATATTTATCTTGAGCTCTTGTCTCTATGAGGCCTTTTCTGTTCACAATAACACTTTATCAAGCTTATTTTTTCAGTGTTAATTCCCCTCACTAAGCTGGGAGGCTCCTGAGGGCAGAAACAATTCATCTTTTCTATGAATTCACACCTTGGCAGTCATCACAATAGCTGCCATACCACAGGTGCTCAATAAATGGTTGCTGAATGAATGAATGCTCATCTTTAGCATCTCTTGGATTTTCATTCATTATTCAGAATGAGTTGCCTCAAGTCTCAACTGTATGGCTGGGTAAAGGAGGAAAGGTATTTTTGCATGAAAGTACCCCATCCCCATAATTTAAACCCCCACCTCTACCACCTAGTGCCAATCTCTGCCTATAATCCTGTTAGCAACGAGCTGCTTGGCACCAACACTGCCAACTCAGCAGTTCTCCCCACACATCCCTGGGGGAAACCATTCACCTTATCACCAAGGAGAGAGAGAACATTCCCATCTGTTACAGCTCAGAGCTAGAAGTCTCATAATTGTATCAGCACACAGGCTGCATATCAGATTTCCCTGTTTTCAGGGAGCACTTAGAAAGATTTTTCTCTCCTTTTATTGTTGTTTTCTTTCCAGCAAGTGATCATATTTCATCTCTACCAACATACAATGAAAGAAATTTCCAAGCAAATTTGTTGCCTAATGGTTCCAAAGAAGGTGCTTAGAACCATAAATGTCTTCTTGAAAATCTGTAGAGGAGCCCAGCTCTGTAAACTTTTCAAAATTAGCACATAGTGAATGTACAACTCTTGTGCTGGGTCAGTACTCTGAATCAATTGATTCAAGTGATTATGGCATCAGAGGGGCTCCCGGAATAAGCATCACTCCAGTACAAAAGGTAGTGGCCTTTGAAAATTGACTGGAGAGTTTCTAAAGACACCAGCAAGGGCAAGGTTGAAATTCCATAGTAATTCCTCAGACATGAGCTTGTTGGACTTCTAAATGTCTTAGGAAATTATTAAGCTAGGCAAACGTGCTTGGACTTGTGATCAAACTCCTTCTGATGGTTTATGTCATCATTTTGGGGCCAATTTCTCCATTTATAATAGAGAAAAAAAAAAACATCCTGGCCCCGACTTTTTCTGTTCTCCTAAGGAAGAGATGACAATTTTGTTAAATTATATTTACAGATAAACAGTGTGTTCATTCAATTAACATGCAACTCTTGAGCACTCACTATGTGTCAAGAGTATGTAATGTGTGGGTGAACAAACCTGACTGATTTCTGCCCTTGTGGCACTAAGTCTGGTAGGAGGATAGCTAGCTATTAATATTAAATAAATGTTTACACAAATAAATATTTAATTATGCATTAATTAAGTGCTCCGAAGGAAAAATATAGCATACTATAAGAGGTATGAATAGTTATCTAATTTGAGTTGAGGACTCAGGGAAGCAGAGAGTAAGGAGAGGGACTTTGAAAAGGAAAGGGAATGGCGTGTGCAAAGGCCCAGAGGTGCACGCTGAAAATCAAAGAAAGGAGGCTAGTGAATTAAAGTGAGCAAGATATGAGATAACCCTAGGTTGATGGGTAGGTCCCATCATGTGGTTTTTGATGCCATGAAGTTTAGGATTATGGTAAACGCAATGAGAAAGCATTGAAGCATTTTCAACAAAGAAGTGTCATATGTATTTTAGATGGATTGGAAAGTGATGGTAGTTTAGATGAAGGGTTGGCAAACTGTGACCTATGGGCTAAACCTAGCCTGTTGCCTGTTGTGTATAAAGCTTTATTGGGATACCATCATATGCATTCATTTATACATTGTCTGTGTTTGCTTTTTACACAGCAGAGAGTAGTTACTAAAGAGATTATATAGCCTACGGAGACCGAAATATTTATTGTCTTTCCCTTTATAAAGAAAGCTTGCTGACTCCTGGTTTAGACTGAAGGGCTGGTAATGTCTCCACAAAGAAATGAACTGATTCATGACCTGTCTTGAAGATCAACCTTGAGTCCATCAACCCACACTTCTATCTCATGCTGAAGGTTCATAAGGTAAACCCTAGACATCTAGGTGAATTTAAGAGGCTGTCATCTCAATTGTGGTAGATAATTACATGAGTTTATTCAACTTATACTTGTTCACTTTAGTTTTACTGAAATGGTTTCACATGATTTTCAGATTAGAGGAGAATAACATTCATTAACCATCATTGCATTTGCATTTAGTCATAAGCACTTACTGTTTAGATCAGAAGATTGTTCCCATATAAACAGTGACAGCAGGTTTATCTCTGTTTTCATTTGTTAAGGTGCTGATTAGAAACCCACAGATATCTGTCAGTTTGGTAACTCCCTAAAGGGAAGTGTAGAATATTTTTGTCGGCCACTTTATTATGCCCACAGCGTAAGAAGCTTTGTGACAGACCTGCCTTTCTTATACTCTCACTCTTTAATAGAAAAATGGAGGCACAGAACGGTCCTAGGTCATTATACCAGGTCACATCACTCAGTTGAGGTCCTATTGCAAAGATTTGTGACTAAGCACTCTTATTCTGGAGCCAGACTACCTGGGTTTAAATCTGGCTCTGCCACCCACAGATGATGAAAAGATCACTCAACACAGCCCTGGCACATAAAAGCTCTCCGCATGTTTGGCTATCTTGTTTTCTCATATATTGTAAGACAAGCTCCTTAGAACTGGATGATTGCTGTGTTCAGAACTTTGTAAGTAGTATTTAGTTCTTTGAAGGATCCTGGGAGGTAGGCAGTGTCATTACGATCCTACTGAAGATAACACTTAGGCATATCTCAAGCTCCTTGCACCAGTTCTTATTGGTTGTGAGAAGAAAGCCAGGAATCAAATGCAGGTTGATTGATTCCAGAGCTCATACTCACAACAGCTATGCTAGCCACGTTCTTGACGTTCTATTGTCCTGGGAGCTCGCCCAGCCTTCTGGAAGATGAGCTATGTGGGTACCAAAAGGAGTGATGCAGCAATGTGTCAGGTTCCTGCCATCATAAGGACCGGGGGAACACTGGAGCTGATTTGCTGAGCCTTCAGCTTTATGGACAAAGCTGACTTCCTTGACCCAATGTTACAACCCCTCATTTGAGGATGAAAAGCGTAAGAGTCCAACAAAATCATGATCCCCACTATATCTGAGGTAATATGCTCCTGATTGGATGACAATTATAAATTTATGCAAAAGATGGTTCCAACAGTTTTAGATACTATTCAAGGGAAGTTTAAAAGTCTGGTACTTGTTAAGAGGTTTGTGGTTTTGCCCAGTCGAAGTAGCACCATACTGCAAACATAGAACTGTTCTGAGCCACCTAATTTCCTGTTCTTTAAAAATACATTCAGCATAATATCAATGTACCTCTCAGAAGCCCTCACTATTTTAGGTTTCCTTGGGGGTAAAAGGCCATAACCGTACAAACATTCCTGAAAATAACTAAAGAAAAGACATAGAATATTTTATATATTTGCAGTAATACATACTAGCCAAGAAAATTCAATTCTGCTCCCCATTTACACCCACCAAAAGTAAGCACTTAAAGATCAAATGACTGACATCCATGTGTTTTGTGATTAATCTAATTCTACTTTCTTAGTGTAGCTACCTTCATCTGATATTCCATCCATAAATAATGCACAATGCACCACTCCGACAATGACATGAAATTAGAGGTGAAAAACACGCGACTCCTAAGGGGAAGAACAAAGGAGGTTGTAACTCAATTTATTTATTTATTTTTTAAAAAATAGTTATTTGGGTAAATTTGCAGCAGTCAATAAAGCATTCCTGTAGGGCTCCTTCATCCCTGGGCGGCCTTTAATTTCATTTGCATATTGAAGATTCAGCACTTTCTGCTGGTCTAATCAAACTTGCCAAAAAAAAAAAAAAAAAGAAAAGAAAAAATAAACAAAAGCAGGCTGGCTTTCTGTAGCAAGGGTGTTTTAGATACTATTAGAATATTTTATATATATATATATATATGGTAGGTCCAGCCTGTCTCCTTTTTTGCTACAGCCTTCTAGAGATGGGAAGTCGGAGGCAGGGAGAGCCACAGCGTGTATGGAAGTCAGAGGACCTGGGTGCTCTGTCCCCGCTGCTAACTCGCCACCCATCGTGGACATGTCCTGAGCATTTTTAATGTCTCAGTTTTCTCCTTTTAAAATGAAGGTGTTGGTGGATAGCGCCACACAGATCCTACTCTTTTGTGCTTTTTTATTTTTTTAAATTTCATATTCTATCCTCCGGTGAATGTGCCTTCCACTGCTGTTCACGGCGCCAACTTTCTTTCTCTTTTGAGGACCCAGCTTGGATATTGCCTTGCTGGCTATTGGGACCTCAGTGTCCTGTTTATGTTCTCATATATCCTTATTTGCATTGTTTTCTTAGTTTAGAAAATTGCTGTGAACAATTCCAAGAGGGGGAAATGTTACATTTTCCTTTCAGCATTAGATGAAGATTTTTTTTCCTTCTTACGAGAAATAAATGGTATGAACAAGTTATCTATTCAGAAAGTGCTTCCCCAAAAAATAGGTTTTGTCTCTCTACTAACAGAGGGAACAATTAACATCTGGTAAATTCCTGTTAGAGAGTTTTGCTGTAAAATCCTAGTATTTTGTTCTTCTCTCTCTGTTTCTGTCTATATACTGGGATATCTTTGCATTTCCTTGTAAGGCAAAAATCAGTTGTGGTAGGACACCAAGGACCCCCACTTTTGCCACAGGTGTCTCAATCCCCCTACCCTGGCTCCTAATGACATCAGTCACCCAGTTGTCCTTGCAGGTACTCGGCTGTGGGTTTAGGGGGTCACATCAATCCAGGGATCCAGAACTGTCCACACTACTGAAGAGAGCTGTCAGTTAAACACAGTTTCTATATATGTCTTGCCATTGTAGTTGGTCAGTATAATAACAGTTAAAATTATTTAAATGCTTTTTTTCTTTTTAATCAAAAGACTAAGAATACAGTCTACCCAAGACAGAATATATGTCTCTAAATTTAATTTTTCACCTCCTAAAGCTCTAAGAACATTATACTGAGATTATCTTTCTTTCTTACAACCCTTAGAGTTCTTCAAAAGCAGGGAATTTTTTTCCATGTACCTTGACCCCTCATCCTATCTTGTACATAATATATGCACAGTAAAAGCAGGGGAACTGGTAAATCCATATAATATAGTACCTTGGAAAAAGCAATGGACTAGTTCTGTAACTTGGATAAATAACATTTTCTTCACTGGAGTTTTTCTATCAGCTTCATCAAAAAGGAGACTGAGATAGATGATTTTTAAGATGCTTTAGAGTTCTGGTTTAATAACTAGAATCCACAGAGAATTCAAATGTATTAGCAAGAAAAGAACAAGTGATCCCATTGCAGGCTGGGCAAGGGACTTGAAGAGAAACTTCTCTGAAGAAGACAGACACAAGGCCTACAGACATATAAAAAAATACTCATCATCCTTAATCATCAGAGAAATGCAGATCAAAACTACTTTGAGATATCATCTAACTCCAGTAAGATTAGCCCATATCACAAAATCCCAAGACCAGAGATGTTGGCGTGGATGTTGAGAAAAGGGAACACTTCTACACTGCTGGTGGGAATGCAAATTAATACATTCCTTTTGGAAGGATGTTTAAAGAACACTTAGAGATCTAAAAATAGATCTGCCATTCAATCCTATAATTCCTCTACTAGATATATACCCAGAAGACCAAAAATCACATTATAACAAAGATATTTATACCAGAATGTTTATTGCAGCCCAATTCATAATTGCTAAGTCATGGAAAAAGCCCAAGTGCCCATCAATCCACGAATGGATTAATAAATTGTGGTATATGTACACCATGGGATATTATGCAACCT